>VZTL01008865.1:0-11104 GCA_013400535.1 Scopus umbretta
GGGGGGCGGGATGTGCCCCTTCCGCCCACCGCAGCCCCTTGCCTGCTCGCCGCTTCTCCCTTCCCGGAGGGAGAGCGCGGAGGCTTAGCTGTGAAGTTATCTTAGCTATCCAGAAGCTTAAGGCAGACTGCTTGCTAATTTAAGCCCGTTTTCGTGGAGAAGCTGACTAAACAAAAGAAAAAAGGGTAAAAAATAGTGCGTCAGTTTTAAACTGCTTTCCAGTGTCCCTCCGATCGACTGTTAACTAACAGGAAACACAGGGCCTGAAACGGCATTTGGATCTACCAGAATAAAGCTTTGGATTCATCGGGTTAAACCTCCTCTGGAAAATGGCTCTGCAGCGACCCTGGCTAACAAAGAGTGAGCGTGCGGTAGCTGAGAGGCCTCCTCCCGAGATGGGGATCAGGGGGGCCGCGGTATGCCGGCTCGCCGCTATTGTACTCGTCCTGCCAGCGCAGGGAGAGCATACCTGAGGCCCTCGCAGGCACTGCGGCTAACTTTTCATAGCCTGTGGAAGGCCCTGTCCAAGGTGTTCACAGTCTGTTCCCTGCTAGGTTGAAGGATAGTGCTGGTAATCGAGTCTGTTGCCCTCCAGCTGGGAATTCTCCTCTTTAATTACCTGCTTCTCGTCAGTTGGTACGTTTGAAAATAACACACCGTGCCCTTGATAGCCTTGTCAGGCTCCTCAATATTTGAAGTGGTGATATGATTAACGGGTATAGGTGAAGGTCCTGTCTAGTCTCACAATAAATTCAGGTCTTGCTGATTTTGCAGATTAATGCTGACTAACTTAAAGTCTGTTTGCTTTTGGAAGATGTTGTGGTTTAACCACGACCAGCNAGTGCTGGCCCAGCGTCAGTGCTTTCCAACAACTGCATCCAGACCAGAAGTAATGTGAAAGGCTGTCACAGTATGGGCACGCTTCCTTCAGTGGTAGCAGTATTTAATAGTGGAATAATGCCATATAGAAAACAAAATGGTATATTTCAAATGTTTTTGTTTTGTTCATACAGTTAGCTTCTGTATTTTCCTTCTGTTATTAAGCAGATAACCATCAGTTATCGTTATACATTGTAGAATGGAAAATTCTTAATTTGCCTGTCTGCATTAGTATCACAATGTGCCATGTATATATTTTTGTACATAAAATACCTTCTTTGAATGCTTGACATTTTCTCTTGCAGTCATGAGAGGTGGAAAACTGCCCTTTTCTAATCTTTAAGGACATGCTTTATGATACTGGTTTCTGTTTTGGACGTCTATTTTAATACCGCTACAATCATTGCTTTGTAGCATCTGACTGAACATGTGTTGTCTCCTGTGGCTTGCATATTTCAAGATACAGTTGGTAACTAGAGACAGTTCAGTTATTTGCTTCCTTCCCTGTCTGAGAAGCTTTGGTGTTATTTTTATAACTATACCATTAATTTATTTTGTGTGGTTCACAATTCATGTAAATATTGCTTTAAAAAGAAACTTGATGATTCTTATGGCAGCAGTGATATATGATGGTGTGAATGGATTTTCATTATGTCCAGGCAGAATAACTAAATCCAGCCTGGAATGGAATAAAAACATTGTTTTATTTATCATTTTCCTATCAAAAGAAAAGCATTGGAACAATTGTATTTATAATATTTGTAATATTTTATAAAAATATATTTTTGCCTTAATTGCTATACAGAGAGACTTTGGTCATTTTTGGTAGTTTGCTGAGCATAGTTTCGGACCTTTTTGAACCATTTTGTTTTTCATTTAATACCTGTAAAGATCATTGTAGCATCATCTTTATATCTGCTCTCTCTGTCTCGCACGGTTTTTTAAAAACTTTTTTTCCCAAATAAAATATTGCAAAATAAGCTTCCTAAAACCTACAGAGCATATTCTGCTAGATTAGAAAAACTCTATTGCTCATTTCAGCTACTTGTTTTTTTAAGTTTCCTTACAGTTGAGAGCTCTTCTTAGCTAAGCTTTAAGAGAAAAGAGTATCAAGGAGGAGAATAACAATTTTAAATTAAATTTTTAATGCATTGTCCTGATTTCTGATTTAACAGCATGAGGTCATTCTCTACAGGGAAATGTGTATTCTGCTTGACAGAACATGACATCATTGCATTACCTAAACCAAGATGAGGCAATTCAAATAGTCTGATTAAACCGGTACCATCCTCCTGAGAGCGTTGCTGTTACCCTGAGTAGTGCTTTAGAGCAGAAAACATATTGCTGATTAAAACATGCATTTGAGTGCCTAGCAGCAAAACAGATATCTCTTCGTGGATGTCTTTTGTTCTTTAAAGAAGTGCAGGCGACTTGGTGCATTAAGGTGCTCAGAAATTGATGGATATTAGAGGTGAGTTACAGATTCCATTCTGAAGATAAAGCATGCGCATTTTAAATACCTAATGTACTATACCTAGTTTTTCTTCACTATCTCTCTGGCTTCTGTAAAGACTCTTAGACGAGCTCCAGCCATGATGCAGTAGAATGCAGTAAGCTCTAACACTTCATTAAAGAATTGAAACTGTAGGCTGTGAGCTAGACTTGCAAAGGCTTTATTACGAAATAATTTTTATGATATGGTATTACAAAATGTGTTTTCAAGTTTTCCAGAGCAAAGTACTATAGTTCATTGTAATTGTAGGTTTTGCTAGCCACTTCACATGTCATTGTTTCTTTGGCATTGGATCAAGGACAGCAGTTTTCAAGTTCTAAGGTTGCAAGAGGGTCAAGGAGATATGTCTTAATTTAAGGTCAATTACATGTTGAATATCTGTCTTCTTGTTTGCAGCATGCTTTAACATTCATTTTATAGGGGCATTCAGTGGTCCCAGTCTGTTAGGTCTCCAGTTTGCCTGCTTAAGTGTGCTGCTGTTCACCAGTGTTATTCCCACCAGCTTACTAAAACCAGTCCCTAATGGGATGCAACAGTTTGGTTGGAGCACACCTGACATGAACCCAAGGCAGCCTAATGATCCTCTTACCCTCCCTAATGATTCCAATGTCTCATCTGTTGGCCACAGAGTTGTTAGCTTTCCCTGTACTTTAGCTGATTCTTTCTCTAAGTAGTTATTGGTAGCTCAGGCTGGCTCATACGATAGACAGGAGGTGACCACAGCTCATGTAGGCACATCTTTACTAGTTTACACTAGCTGGCTCAGGTACTTGCAGCACTGGCACTGCAGATCTTCACAGTGCCAGGCAGCTGGGATAAACACCTGGGCTTTTAGAAGTTGAATTCCGTGCTGACATGGCTACACTGCTCTCGGAACACCTGCTGGCTAGTTTCTGTAATGGAGCTGGTACGTGCTACTGTGCTTTTTTATATGGTGCGGTTCTTCATTACTGTTGGCAGACAACAAACAAGGAAGAAAGTTAACCTTTTCCCTGTCTCTCCTATTAGTCTCGGCCACAACGAAGGGTTTGGCTTGTGCTTCTCCATATAGTGCTTTTCCAGAAGAAGGAACAGCCTGAGTTCTATCAGAATTGTGGTCAGTCTGGTTGAGTGTTTTCCTTCAAAGTAAAGTTTTGTTCAAAAGTGTCGGGCTGATAGCTCAGGAAGGCTGGGAACCAGCCAAGGATGATTGTGGTGGGGACAGGGTTGAAAGAGGCATAGAAACTTCTGGAAGCTGGGCTCTGCTGGAGCAGGGGAATTTCTAGTGTTCTTGCCAATGGAAGCCATTCTTTCCTCTTCCTAGGGATCAGAAGCCCTGCTTTTCGGTTACAGCTGGGTGGACACACCAGTTGTCACTCTAGACTAAATTTTGTTGTCAATGCAAATGCTCCCTGCACAATGGTAAGGCATAGGGTTGGATGACTGTCGTGCCACAGGTCTCAGGTACCTGAATTACCCTCTGTGTCTTTTTTTCACGTAGGGAACTTTTAAGGAATTAGACTTTGAAGTTAGGACAAATGAATCCAGATCATGGTGCTAGGCAGACAGGTCCAGCATCATGGATGTAGTTCCTGCCCCATGATACTGTCTTTAAAGTAAATTTCTAAGATATAAAGCAATAATGTATTTTAGAAATAAAATAAAAGCTTATTTGATATGTAATTTGTAAATTAAATTATGTAATTTGATTTTCAGGAAATTTCCTGTGTGCTGCTAATGTACGTGATACTGTTCTCAAGTCTGGAATAATTTTGTGAGCAAGAAGACTTCTTAATTACATCAGTGCTCCAAGGTACAAAGAAGTAGTATTCAGAATAACCTTGGAGATCATTTGAAGTCACTGAAAATGTAAGTGAATGTCTTTTAAGAAACAAGGAAAGAAAGAGGCTTATACATAACCTAGTTTAGTGCTTCTGATGCATCAGTAATTGTTGCCACAGAAAATGGATGCTCATGGTGTACTAGCTAGAGTACAGATAAGAAGTGAAGAGACTTATAATATGATGGTGTAAGATGGCAAATATAGTTTGCCACTGAAGAACCTAAGCCTTAAATAAGAATCTTCAGCAGATCTTACTACTTGGTCTGGTTATTTATACATCCCTACTTACCATAAATATACCTACTAAGCAAGTTTCTTTAAAATTCTTGCCTTGTAGTGCCTTGTTTGTTTCTTGAGGTCTAAGCATTTACTTCACTTCTAAGCATGTATTGCTTTGTCCTATCTGGTAATTGAACTCTATGATGCTTAATCCTTCTCTGAATCCTGAGTTAAAGGTGGCTTGTGGTAATGTGTTCCATGAGTGCACAGAGAGTAATTGGGAGGGAGGCTTATTGCTTTTAAATTGATTTCTGGTTTGGTATTGTTCATCATTTCTTCTCCTGTGTTCTGATCAAAAGTAAGTATCAGCCCATCAGAATATCATAGAGTTCATGTCATCAACTATTTAAAGTTATATTGTTGTGGTTTTGTGTTCATTTATATAGCAGTTGCCTTCACATACGCCAATTAAGATTCAATGCAGTGGTGTTTCATTTGAAACAGAATGCAGAGAAGTTCTTTATTTCTCAAAACACTATGACCCAAAATCTAATCTTCTATGTTAGTCTTTGCAGACATCCGATAACTTGTATTGCTTGGTTTTGGATCTCAGTTTCTGTCTTACTGAGATGGAAGGATCCATATGTGGCACAATATTCCTAATACTAAAATGCTACTAATGCATGTAGGGACTTTACGATGTTTTAAAGATTGTTTTCGATTTGTTTGTCTCTTACCCTGCTTTTTGTAGGCATTTTCAATCATTTGGTCACAGGGATCTGCAGACTATTTTCCCCAGAGTTGTTTTAGAACACAGTAATTTAGAAAAATAGTTCATGTTCTTCTAACAAGTATAAGATATGTGTGTGTATATATATATATAACAAAAAGTTATGCAGTCTGAAGATATTATTTCATATGGAAATTAACTGTCATATATTTCTATTTTCTTATGTTTTCAAGCTGATAATTGAGAGCCATAATGGCAGACACAGGAGATGGACCACATTCAGGGGAAGATCTTACAGATGCAAAATCTGTTCCTGGTTCCAAAGGGTAAGTGAGGTACTTCTGGTTTAAGTCTTCAGTTAAGTCTTGAGGAATCTTTCTATGGCAAGAGCCATAGAAAAAATAATGCTAAAAGGAAAAGTTTCAATTATGGTAAACTGTTATAATCATAAACAAGTGTTAGAGTTGTTGCACTGACTTTGAAAGTACAAACAGGCTGTATGTATGTACAGGGAACTAGAAAGCAAAACATTTGAGGTGCAGTTAGACTTGGCTTAACAGTATTATCAGGCGGTTAGCTGTTCTTGAAAAGGGAATCCTCTGTCTCACCCTGGGCTAAATGTTCACCCCTTTCCTTGAACTGCTTCTAGAGCTCACCTGAACCTGTGGCAGCCAGCTCAGCTGCTTGAGCTGACCTGCTGTGGAGTTATATGTGCGGAAGCACAAGTGTGAGAGGAACTTACAGGGCTGGAAGGGCTCTCAGAGCTGATCTTGCCTGCAGGTACATAGCTTTCAAAAGATGATAGTAAAAAAGCCTAGCTGATTTCTTATTGGTATGATAATTGGTTTCCTTAACTAATTTTTCATGTTCTCCTGTGCAGAAGCATTATCATTTTAGACACAGTTCTTCCTTGATTCTTTAAATTTTAACCTTGTTACAAGTTGCACAGAAGATTACTACAAATACAAATGGCTCTTCACTTCTTTTTTTTTTTTTTAATTATTTGTGTATGTGCACGTTTTACTGAACTTGAAACAAAAGTTTTACTTGGGAGCATAACTAAACAAAGCAGTTTTACTTTTACTCTGGGCAAGTAGTCTTCACTAGTGCTAGATCAGATCTACCAACTGATTTCACAGACATAACTTAGAATCATAGAATGGTTTGGGTTGGAAGGGACCTTTAAAGATCATCTAGTTCCAACCCTCCTGCTATGAGCAGGGACACCTTCCACTAGACCAGGTTGTTCAAAGCCCCATCCAGCCTGGCCTTGAACACTTCCAGGGAGGGGGCATCTGCAGCTTCTCTGCGCAGTGTGTTCCAGTGTCTCACCACCCTCACAGTAAAGGATTTCTTCCTAATATCTAACCTAAATCTATTAGGTAGATTTATTACCTATTATTGCCTGAGTAATTAATCTACTCTTTCAGTTTAAAACTGTTACCCCTCATCATATCACTACACTCCCTGATAAAGAGTCCCTCCCCATCTTTTCTGTAGTCCCCCTTTAAGTACTGGAAGGCTGCTATAAGGTCTCGCCAGAGCCTTCCCTTCTCCAAGCTAAACAACCCCAACTCTCTCATCCTGTTTCTCATCGGGGAATAACTCCAGCCTCCTGATCATCTTTCTGGCTCTCCTCTGGACCTGCTTGAGTAGGTCCAGGTCTGTCTTATCCTGGGGGCCCCAGAGCTGAACACAGTACTCCAGGTGGGGTCTCACCAGAGTGGAGTAGAGGCGCAGGATCACCTCCCTTACCTGCTGGTCACACCTCTTTTGATGCAGCCCAGGTTGCAACTAGATTTCTGGGCTGCTAGCGCACACTGCCAGCTCATATTCAGTTTTTCATCCACCAGTACCTCCAAGTCCTTCTCCTCAGGGCTGCTCTCAATCAACTCATTGCCCCGCCTTTTATCCATGTTTGGGATTGCCCCTACCCAGGGGCAGGACCTTGCACTTGGCCTTGTTGAACTTCATGAGGTTTGCATGGGACCACCTCTCTAGCCTGTCGCAGTCCCTCTTGATGGCATCCCTTCCCTCCAGCATGTCAACCATACCACACAGCTTGCTGTCGTCAGCGAACTTGCTGAGGAAACTTCTAGGGAACAAGTAGCAAATCTTACCAGTTTCACTGGGTTTGGTATAATAATCTTATTTTATTACTATTATGAAATTAAGAGAAGAGAGATCAGAAATTAACACCTAAGGCTTGTCTGATTTCTATACAGAAAGAACCTACCTGCTAGCAAGTCAATGGATTCTGGAATTCTGCCAGACTACAGTTACAGAATGGATTATCCAGAGATGGGGGAATGTGTAATAATAAACAATAAGAACTTCCACAGACAGACCGGTACTACTTCCAATTTTTGCATTTTTTTTTCTTAATGTGGATAAATTAGTGGCATGTATTATTCTTCAAAATCAAACATGCAGACCGGTTTTTATTGCAATCTAAAATTAAGTGGTTTGAATGGGTGCAATTCATTTCAGTGCATTCTTCCAAACAGGCATAGAGGGTACATGTTAGGGTATAGCAGTAATGGGGAGGAAAAATTGATAGGCAGTACAAGTCTGTCTTCCCTTTTAGTCATGATTTCTGTTTTGCAAATGAAATCCTTTTTTATGTCTTTATATAGATAGGTAGATGTAAAAGTAAGGAGTAGATAAATCTACAATATAGGTACAGAGAGAGGGAGATGGTGTGCATGTATGACAGTGCAATGTTTTTCCTGTTAGAGCTGATCTGGATTAATGGAATAATATTCTAGATTGATACAGGTGTAAGTGAGAAAAGAATTTGGCTCAATCAGACCATGCCATCTATCGTATTAAAAAAATAATACATTTATTTTATGTATAGAGATGTTACCTCGTTTGGGTACAGATGTGGATGCTGCAAGTGTCAGAGAAGTTTTTATGAAGTTGGGATATAAAATAAAGATCAACAATGATCTTTCATGTGAGGACATTTTTAAACTGTTGAAAAATGGTAAGTAATAATATGTTCAGTGGGTGTATTAAATCAACCAGTTTCCAAATACATCTCTAGCCCTCACATCTCTTCTTCCATGGTTCTTTTAGATGCTATTTCACATCTACCAGTGGTTTATTGCTACGGATGACATGTATATCATAGTTTCTATGTTTATTCATCTTTGCTGTCTCTCCATCTTTTGTGCCATGACTGTTGTCTCCGTATCCTTTCTCATCTTCTAAAGAAGGATGGAAAAAAGGCTGAAACTTAAATGCAGACTGATTTATGTTCTGACCCTGGGATCACTGAAGCTCTGTGAGTTGGAAAGAAACCTGCTTAATGGGTAGAGGGGTTCTGTGCTGTATGCTTAGTGTGTGGCCCAAGAGGTTTACTGATCGAGGTGGGGGTCTGATCAAGGGAGCAGAACTGCAAGTGTGTGGACTGACTTGCTCTTTTAGAGAAACAACTCATGTTTTGTTTGACTTGTGAAACAAAACACCTTTCTGTCAAATGAGAGCTTTATGCTACTGTTTGTGTTAGTCCTGTGTTTGGACTTTGCTACATCTAGACCAGTCCATTAAATGGTGCCTGGATGTATCTGTTGCGCTGGAACACAGTCTGTTCTAGTTAACTGTTAGAAGGTCCTCTGGCACAACTGTGGCTCATACCTGCTAGCACACACCCAGAATGTTCCGGGTCACAGTTCAACCAGTAGAAGTGTTCCAGGAATTATTCCCAACAGCCAGTAGGGAATTGCCTGCAGCAATCCTGTTTGTCTTCTATTTTTTCAAAATTGTTTGCTAATATAGATGTAGGTTCTTTAGTGCCAGTTAATGTTTATGCCAGAGAATGCTCCCAGGCACGGTTAATTTATTAGTATAATTGCAGCCTGTCTGTTGACAGTAGCTGGAAGTGGAAAGGCCTCCGTCTTACCTATGGTATAAGGCCTCCAAACAGACAGTGCAAACTAGAGACTGCAGCCTAACTAGAGATTCCCAAAAACCAGTCTCTCCTGACTCATCGAAATGTGGTGCTTGTCCGTAGATTGTAGAAATGCCTGAGTGTGCATTGCTTGGGAAAAATCTAAATAGTTCAGTTTTTCCAGAATAGAAATTCAATGGTTTGGCAAGCTCTAAACAGAAGACTTCAGCGTTTGGGACTGTTACACTTTTCATCTACAAACTCTTGCATCTTCTCAGAATTCCTTTTGGATCTCTTCTTTTAAACCATGTTTGTATCCCTTCATATATTTAAAAGAATCATCTTGGGCCTCAAGTATGATCCCCATAATGTCAAGCAACAAAAGACATCAGAGAACATCTGTTCTATGCTCTTTGCATACCACAAGATGGAGGAAAATATAAATCTACAAACACTTTATATCAAGGTTAAATGTCTTTAAGTACAAAATTCAGAGACTTGAAAAATCTTTCTAGACCTTGCTACAGGGCAAGGGGCGGGGAGGGTGGGGGTAATGCTAGTACCTAGGTCCCTGCAGCAGCAGCAACTTCCATGCTACATTCAGGTCCTGTGTAATCCACATAGTTGAAGCATCTCCGATTGGAAAGAGTGGTAAGACTTCCCCATCCTTTCCCAAAACTTGGAACTTCCTGTCAGTCTGATCCCAGATTGCAAGACTGTTGACCATTACTGCACGAGCGAGGTGCACCATTCAGACTTTGAGACGCTGTGGGAACACCCTCTTTGTCTCCTTGCCATGTTCCTGGCCTAGTTTTGTGACCGTGACTTAAAATGGGTAGGGTTGGCCTTTAATTTGGGGGTTTTCTGTGTCCAATCTCCTGAAGTAAAGTAGGCTGTCTCCTTTTGTTTCAGAAGTGAAAACTGGTTGGAGGTTTCTAAACATGGGAATTAGTTCTTAAAGACTTCTGTCACATAGGAATCATCAAATGTTCAAAGCTTTTGGCGAATGCAAGCAGTTAATGTAATTTCTTTTTCTTTCAAGTTTCTGAAGAAGATCACAGCAAGCGAAGCAGTTTTGTTTGCGTGTTGCTAAGCCATGGTGATGATGGATTCATCTACGGTACAGATGGCCCTCTTGAACTGAAAGCACTAACAAGCCTTTTCAGAGGTGACAGGTGCAGAAGTTTGGCAGGAAAACCCAAGCTCTTTTTCATTCAGGTGATGTACAGCTGGACAATGATCATCAAATCAGCTGGATTCTTTAAAAAAAGAACTGTCTCCCATTAATTATTAGTACGAAAAAGTTAATTATTTCTGTAAGTGATTTAAATGGAATTACTTTTGGAATAAGATTCTCTTCAGATCTAAAAGTGGCACAGTCTGCCCTATTAGGTAGGCAGTATTAGTAATAGCTGAGATTGCATTACCTTAATTCTGTGGTTTAAGTAAAATCTTTCTGAACGCTAGCCAGTATTTTAGTGAGTGTCTGAATGCACTTGAATTAATATCTACCTTAACCAAACTGTGTAGTTGATTTAAATAAATGTTAGCTGCTTTTCTTCTGAGTCTGTCTAATGGAAATGTGACATACAAATTCTTGTTACAGGTTATTATCTTTAAAATGGAAAAAAAAAAAGTCAGTATTCTGATCATGATTGCTGCCTTTATTTCTCATTTATTTTTTATTTTATTTTCAATTCTTCTTTCCACCAAATAGGCTTGTAGAGGGACAGAATTAGATTCCGGTATTGAGGCAGACAGTGGATCAGAAGAAACAATGTGTCAAAAAATACCTGTAGAAGCAGACTTCCTGTATGCATATTCTACAGCTCCAGGTGAGAGACTGGCAAAGAAATATTGTTCCTGAAATTGTATCTATATATCAGATTGTATTGATATTGTAAATGACAATTTGCAGCTGTATCCAGTCAGTGGGTGACTACTTCATTTGTTCTCTTTCATGGAAATAGAAATTTTCTTCCCTCGATCGCTTTTTCTCACCTGATTTGATTTCTTTTTGAGGTAGTTGCTAGTCTCAGTTGCTTA
>VZTL01008867.1:0-56631 GCA_013400535.1 Scopus umbretta
AAAAAAATAGTAAAAAATAAGTAACACTTTGGCTGAGTGGAGAGTATTTTGAAGGAAAGAAAGCAGAATGGAAACAGAAAAGCTGGAGTGATTTAGACTGATGATTAATTTTTGGCTTTTGGCAAAGGAAGATAAACAAATCAACAAATGCTAGTCCCCAGAATAACATGCTTTGGAGGTGGGAAGGTACTCGGTTTTGAGTTGTGATCTACATTTGTACATGATATGTTTATAGACTGCACGTGTTTCATTTTCTTATAGTACAGACAGTGAAGAGATCCAGAATAATTCCTGTGGTATACTAACTTATTCTACATAAAGGACTTTATTCGCATCACTACCATCTGTAGATGCTAATGTTTCCTCCTGCATCCAGTCCTCAGTGTCTAAGCGCATTGTCCAAGGGTATGGTTTTATTTGTCAGGTTCCATCATCTTGATGGAAATGGAGGAGTTCAGACAAGATGGAGGGAGATGGAATCTTGTGTGGGCAGAGGAGGTTATAAGCCGTGCAAAGACTGTAGGCTGTTACAAGTTGTAGGAAAAGGAAGACAAGACCTTAGGGTGGTGGGATGGATGAGCTTTTGAACTAAATATGTGAGAGTATTTGAACCAGGGAGGTGGATGACCTAGGTCAAGTGAAGGGAGGAGGTGAGATGATCTAATTTTGGAGGGACATGTTTTGAGTTGGTAGAACTAAATGTGGAAGACTGAAAAAAATCAGGGTTTAAATGAGGAAGAACTTAATGTGAAGAGGCGTGTGTGCACAGGGAGACAACAGGAAGATGAAGGGAAGATAAAATCTAAACTTGCTTATGGACAGGAGGATGAGAAAAGCCATGGGGTCCTGGAGAGAGATGCTTTACTTTCTGCTGCCACTGTCTATATCTGTATCTACATGAAACAAAGGGAAAGCTGAAATGTCAGCCTTCCCTCTGCATGTCTGTGTGTCTGATCTGTATTGCCAGTCTCATTTAGACTGCAAGCTCCTTGGGCAGAGGGCCATGCTTTTCCCTCTGTTCCATGGAAGGTACAATGTCAGCATTCATTAAATAAGTGCTTTGTTGATTGTAATACATTCAATTTATCCAGCCCCAGGCTGGACTCCAAGACTATTGGGATGTTTCCTGGGGATCCCGGGATTTGGCAACCAACCTATGCTGGTGGACTTCTGCCTTTGTTAGCCAATAGGCAACAATATTGAACAAAAAATGGTCAGCACAGTGACAATACATTGCACATCATGAAATATTATTTGTTTTTCTCCCTGATGACCTGAACCATGGTGGTGGCAGACTGCTAAGGTCATGAGCAATGTCAAAAGGATTTATTAGATTATAGGTAGTTTGTGAGGTATAGCTTATGGACTACTGCTTTGGAATTTTCCAAATGGTGGAAAGTTAAATACCAATCCATTATCCATGGAGTATCTATATATTAGTAGCTTGTACAGGTTTAAGGGTTGGGTTCTAGCAAGGCATATTAGCAAAATTACCCTTATTTCCTTCCCTAGAAAGTCAATAAATTGCAATGTGTCAGCAAAAAGCCATGACTGGAGAAAGCCTCCAGTGGAGGCACTATGCCCATGAGAAAGTCACAGCCTGAAACAGCCAAGGGAGAACTTCCAGCTTTCATGTACAAGAAGGGAAAATGCTATGTCCACACCTAGAGTCTTTGTGCTTGTTGTGATAAATCCATCAAAACTATCAGTGTTTGTGCCATTAAGGGAAATCTGCTTTCCCTTTGTGCATCAGTTCTTTCTTCTTCAGCCTCTTCCTGTTTTAGTTAAGTATTTAATACCACTGGGTAAGGCTTGGTTTTAAATGACTGAAAATGGGGAAGAAATATTCCTACTTGCACATTTTTTTAGCTCAGGACTAGCAAGTATTGTCTCATCTGCTATACTTTGCACAAAATTCCTGCCAGTCATCCTGTTGTTTAAAGACTTGAAGATTATTAGGAAGATGATCCTAAGGCCTCAGGGGACTTGCAAAGTTATGTATTCCCACCTGTTAAAATAGGGAGATCATCATTTACAGGCTGACATACCTAACAGAGTAGGATTTGTTTTATCCATCAATGGTCAAAACCAAGAGGAAGTGCATTCAATAGTAAAACAAAAAATCTGAATGCGTGGAACTGTTTGGGATGGGTTGCACCACAGGATCAGGGGAGGTGAATTAAGAGTGAGTGGATGCATCAGATTGTGGTTCCTGCATCTGTTAGTAATGAAATTAATGACAAGTGAGGATGCTGCAGGTTGGGAACCCATCAAGGCATCAGGAAAACAGGTAGGGAAAGACAGTTGGCAAGACCATGTATGAATGTTCACAGCATTTTTGGAGTGTGCTTCTGCTCCCAATTTGGAGCTCAAATTTATTAGCCTCTGGGGTACACTGAAGACCCAAAGGAAATGTGGAGAAGGTTGGTGTCATGTGTACACTCCTGGAGGGTTTTATTGTTAAAGTGAGGGATATCTGTGTTGGGGCCGGGATATTAAATCTCTAGGCAGTTGACAAAGCCATTTTAGTGCATTTTTAAAAGCGTGTTAATGACACTCTGAGGTTTGGCTGGTTGCTGTTATTATAGAAGAGTGAAAAAAAAAAAGTCTAAATAAATCTACTATGGCAATTATTAGGTGATGAGACTCAGATGGTCTGATGTAAGAGTGTGTAGTGATGGAGACTGCAGCCTGAGCTGGAGCAGCAGTCCAAAATCAGCAGGGAAATGATCATCAGTGGATGCTATATCTCAGACAACATAATTATCTCCAAGGTGGGGGCTTTATTACATTACTAGGAGGGACTGTTTTCTGAACAAGCACCCGAACTGCCAATAAAGCAGGAGGTAATGAATCTAGCTAATATTGATTCTAGTTCAGAAGGGATTTGAATAGATATATGTCACTCAGCAGCAGCAAACATGTCTCTAGTACTTTAACTGGCAGCTGGAACAAAAACCCCATTTATTTATGTTTTTAGGTATGCTCAAGCAACCTCAAGGACTACCTTAAAAATCACATTGCAGAGACATGGTAGGAATACTGAGGAGATGGCATTTTTCTTGGTTGCACAAGGACTGACCTGTCTGTGGGGTTTCCCATGTGATGCCTCAGAAACTTTCTTCACGATGCTGAAATTTTATTTTTCTTCATTTAATCAAATAGAACTTTTGTGTTGTTTTTCATTTTGTTTATCCAACTGCATTTCCCTCCTTGATGTACTGCAAGAATTTGCTTTGTATTTACAAGGAACAGAGTCCAATGGAAACAAGAAGTAATATTTGGAGTAGAAAGAAAATCAAATGATTGTGATCAAAGATGCTCTTTGGCTCAAAGTGAACACTAGTGATGTGTTCGGTGTTTCACAACGGGCGCATTTGGAGCACTACGTTAATGGAAAAATCCTCTGCTCTGAGATGTGTGTCACAGATTGGTCAGACACTGGAAGCAGCGCTAACAGCAAGGCTCTTTTAACAAAAAAAAATGTAATGTTTGCAGAATTATTCATATTTCTCAATGTGTTTCAGGGTTAGATTTTTTTTTTTTCTTTTGGATGTGGCTGCACTGGGATTTATCCAAGTTGGTTCTCTTTGTTATTTCAGCTTCTTTTATTTGATTTGGTTAAAATAAATGGAGAAAGCTCAGATAGTCTGATTTTTGAAGGGATTACAAATTCTATAAATTTGCTTTTTAATTTAATTCCCAGTGTAGTAGCTTATTCAATTTTGAACATGTAGTTTTAGCCCTGAGGAAGGTCCAGTAAAGATCTGGTACAATGGTATCTTAGGTATCCATTGTATACAATGGATCTTATGTAGCAGCAGAAGCTGAAAGCTGCCCCAGCCTTTGTGAAATCCAGTCTTAGCATCAAGTGGACTGTGCCTTGCAAAGGCTGTAGAAAAGCAGATGATAGCAGGTAGCACCTATAGGTGTCACGGGCCTTTTGAAGGCATCTACCCTACTGTGTGAAAGTGGCCCTGGAAGGCAAAATTACCACATATCCACAGGTGAGTATTTATGGTGATTGTGCCAAAGGGAAGGCCTGTAGTTGGATGCAATACTTTAGGGTGTGCTCAGGGACTTACAGCAAGGAACAACCCAGGACCTTTGTGCCTGGGCCCAGGCAACGGGACATGGCCAACACCAGGCAAGAAGCAAGGGAGCCTTTAAGGGCATTGCTGTCAGGTGGAGATACAGTCCTGATCCCACCTTCAGACCCAACGAGGCATCTTGCTAGAGCACATCAGCAGTGCCTCTACCAGGCATTGCCCTGCTGTGATCACCAGCCCAAATCTCCCAGCGAGTGCGCTGTGGGAACCATTTCATGTCAGGCTGCACCAACCTGCTTCATGCTGCACATGCAATTATGGCTTCCTCCTTCTCCATGATGATTAACGTTCATTTTGATGAAATGACCAATACTACAGAGTCCCATGCTTCCCCACAGAATAAAGACTTACGGGTGCTGCAGCAGCAGTCCATGAAAAAGGAATATAGATTGCAGTTCTAAAGCATTTCCGCTTTTATCCTGTTGTAATTTCACAGGGACATTTTTCTGCTGTGCATAGACTGCTGTTTTTTCTTCCTCTTCTGTCTGAAGGTTTGGGAGAGCAATAGAAACAGCAAGGAAATTTGTCCATTAGGAGGCAGAGAAACAGACAAGGTGCTATCAATGCACAAAGTAAACAAGCAGAAAACAAGAGAAACTTGTCTGTTCTTTTCACTTTTTCACTTGCAACTGCAACAGGGAGATGGCTTTTCAGAAAAGTCTGCTTGATTTAAGCCAATTGTGTCCCCTTCAGATCTCAAGGTCAGACTGCTTAATTTTGTCTTTCTCTTTCACGTGATATGTCCTGTATATTCAGTTCATGGGCAGGAATAGTCTACGAGATCATAGTGAAAATGAAAGCACATTTGCATCGTGTCTGAATTGATATTACCAAAAAGACTAGTGAACAGGAAGGAAAAGCAGCCAGTAAAGCTACTTCAGGATGCAACAAGAAAACACCTTTGGCAACTGCATCCTAGTAACTGTTGCTATAGAAACTTTAGCTACCTTTATCCTCACTATGACCTTGATTTTCCTCAACAGGGTACATTAAAAAAATGTACAGTGTGGGGCAAGATTCTATATGGTTTGGTAAATTCTGCTGTCACTGAGCTTATTGCATATAAGGGATGAAGGAAGGACCATGTGGTGTAGTGCTCCTCAAACTTTTTGAGTGAGTCCTAACTCTTTCTAAAATACCATCAGAAAAAAACTTAGTTTCCTTTTGTGTTGTGGCATTTTACTAAAGTAATTAATATCAACACAGAAAATTACATCAGATGCCTGTTTTCATAGTCATCATGAATACCAAAAGCAACACTTTTATGGTAGGTTCTCCATGCCACCATGCTGTCAGCATACTCATTACAGCATGTACAGCTCTGCAGCACTTCAATCTCTCTGAGGTATAGTAACATTCCTTGGCCTTTATGCATCCTCCACGTGATGATTTGAAGTCCCTTGCAAAGGCTTATCACACCCCTCAAGGGCAGAGAAGAAACATCAACCATACTGAGGAGCAGCACTTCTATCAGATGCTTCCACCAATGATACTTTGCCTTGCACAGCCCAGTGCTGCAGCTCTTGCCCAACCCTTGGCAGGCAGAGAGCCTGGAACAATGTGTATGTCCACCAGCAGAACATGTCAAACAACATCCTCTCCCACAGCTCTTAGTACCTTGACTACAAACAAACGTGCCCAGTAACACAACCCCAGCTACGCTGGAGATTGGGGGAGTGCACCAGAGGTTAATGCACCCAGAGTGTTCTTATATTCTGCTACTGGCAATTAGGACCACTGCAGCTCTTAGTTGCTTGAACTTAAACCTGTATATTTGTTGTTGTTGTTATTGTTATTGTTGTTGTTGTTGTTGTTGTTATTATTATTATTATTATTATTATCATCATCATCATCATCATCTACTACTACTACTACTACTACTTTTTTTCTTAATATAAGAAGGCCCCAGATTCAGGCCATGTTGTGTTGGATGCTGCACAAGTAGGGTGAGAAGAGCCCCGTTGGCTTGGAGGGTTTGCATTTGAGAGGTGCAGCCCATGGATGGGTTGGGGTGAAGATGGTGCTCGAGTGTCTTAGTTGCATACATGTACTCCTGGGGAGCAACAGGAATGGGTAAGGTCAGGAGAAACAACCAGTTGCAGATGGTCTTTGGACTAGTCAGCTTTGCCAAGCAGGTTGTATTATTTAACTTGCTGCATGAATGGGTCTGTCATAGGGAATGGGCTCCTGGGGAGCTTTGGCGTGTGCCTAGTTGGACTGGTGTGTTTGTAACACTCACCAAATTCAGTCTGGTGGGGTACAACCAGTTGGTGGGTGGGAAAGGCTGGAAAGGTTGGTAGAGTGAGGAAGGGGATACAGTTCCCAAACGTGACTTCTTCAAATGTCACCAAAGGCGAGGGTGTTTTGGAAAGAATGAAGTGTGTTGTTTAAACTACCAGAGCTAATAATGTAATTACACCCCAGATTAGTCAGCAATATTAATGAATTAGTATGATATATTATTATGAATTATAATGCATTAATGAATTCTTACAAACCTTCAGGCTGTACAGCACACCTTAAATGAATTTAACTAGATTCTGATGTAAATCGCATTACCTTTTCCATCTACTCTGTGTTGGTTACAGTGACACATGAATGAGGATGGTTGCCTCATGGTGAGAAAGCTGCTCACTTGAGTATGAGAAAAAACAGAAAGCAAGTAAATAACCTGAAAGATGCTGTGGGGGCCATGGGCACAACGTATTAGACAGGCTTAGGGGCAACAATAACAGTCCCTTCTCCTAGGGATCAATTGTGTGTTTGGAAGATCATGTCTCTGGTTAAACAGCAGCAATAGGGATTAAATCCAAATCCACTCAGTTCTTAAGGATGTGTGATATTACCTTTTAGTCAAAATTGTAATAAGCTCATCAGCCCCATGAGAGAAGCAGACTGACTATGGGCTACAGTTTTCATTAAGCAGTAATCTATCACTATGCTTATGATGACAAATTATTGCCCTACATTTTGCTTGATAGGTTAGGCAGAAGATCCAGTGTCTGGCCACTGGATTGAGTGAGAAGAAATGAGAGTTTGCTTGCCTTGCTGCAGCATGAAGTCTAAAAAAGCCACATTTCAGCAGAAGGGAGTTCTTCCTCTTGAGCCTGCGTGTGTGCAAAGAGGGGTCTGATGTCTCAGGCTGAAACCAGTATTTTTCCATCTGCCTGAACAAGTAGCCAGTGGGGCAGTCTGAAATGGTTTTAGTGGAAGCAAGTCAGTGGCATGCACAAGTCAGTGGGTGCTCTGAGCCTGTGAGCAAGCCTGCTCATGGGCACCTTCTTCCCTTTGCTCCTCCAGTTTCAGCACCTGGTCGATGCTGCTCTTTATTCTGAGCTCTTTTTTTTTTTTTTCCTGTGTCATTTGGTTGGATTCCTTCCTTTCAGACCATTGGCACCCCTTGCTTTAAAAAATGCCCTTCAAATTCTCTCTGACCCCTTAGATGCCTGGAGTGAAAGCTGCTGGGGACTCCTAGTCAGACCTATAGAACTTGAAGTGTGACTCTGCGAGTCAGATGTTGGCTCTTAGATGGTAATTAATGGGGAATTGTAAGTCAGACCCTCTAACCATGACCAGTCTTTAACATAACAAAACAAGAAAGAGCGGGGGAAGGAGAATGACCTGTGACTTTCAGGCAGACCAGCGTCTGCTGACAGCAACACCCAGCTTTGGCTGGGGTGCTGCTGTCTTCCTGCCCCTTTCTCCCACATGGCCAGTCACCTTTACAACACCCATTTAAAAAAAAAAAATGCCCTGTTTCAGAATGGGTAGCTTCATCTTGTCAAGTAGGAGCAAATGTTAGACTAAGGATCTTTATCTGTTCCCCTCAACCACTGCACAGTATGCACTCCTTGTTTGGCTGCTGGTCTTCTCCCTCAAAGCCAAGGGAAGTGAGAAAACATGGAAAGTGTGGAGAAAAGCGCTCGGACCTGTGCCCTAAAGGAGATCTAAGGCTCTCCTTTGTGGTCTGAGGACTTTAGCATGAAGAGGCAGGTTGAGGAGGAGAGAGGAGAGGAGGCCTCTACTGTGTGCATCAACAAGCCTTTTTCAGCTTGATTTCTCCATTCTTGGACTTAAGCTGTGACCTAAGCAGAAACACTAAGGGGCCCTTACCACAATACAGTTTTGGTTTTTTAATTTTTGGTGTGTCTGCGGTATGCACTTTATCTCTCATTATTGCTTCTTTCATAAGCAATTCGGTGGAGCAAGCCATAGCGTGCCTTTGCAACCTAAACCGTAAACGTAAGTGAAGCCTTTACCTTACAGATGGCATAGCTAACATTGGCGGCTGTTTGACACTAACTCCTGGTAACACACGGACAACCCTCCCTGTATTTTCAGGGTCTGAAAGTTACAATCCAGCACATGGTTGCTTTACAAATCTTCTTTTATTGCACAACCCTATTGGCTACTACAGCCTGGATGAGCAGGTTACTTGGCTTGCCTAGATTAAACTCTTGAGCCAGAACATTTTGTAATTATGCCCCTCAGCTACAACTCTCTGGCATTCCCAATCTGTGTTATTTAAAACAAAGCTGTTTCTTATGTTTTTTAATTTCCTGTACCAATGCCAGCTTGCAATGGTGATTACAGCCTGATGGATAGGTAGGTAGACTGATGCTTTTAACTTTTCTGAATCAATGACACTAATTTTATTGTGATCAATTGAACAGCATCCTGTGAGGCTCCTGTGGAGGATGTTATATTTATGTAGCTTATTGTTGTTGCCTATCTCTGTGCATCAGAGGAGACTGTAATCCCGTGAAATGCTTCCCCAAGGTAAAAAAAGCTAAAGAGTTCGCTAAAAAAACCAAAGGTGAAGGCTTAATATTACACATTGAAGCAGCTTCAGCAAAATCTTGAGACTCCTTAAAAAAATCCTCAGAGAAAATGGTGTCTGTTGTGGAATAATACTCTCATGTGAGAGTCTTACACCTAAATTTCTGTAGAGTGCTTTTCTGGAAAGCAGCATTTTGTTTTCCTCTCAGTGTTTTTAACGCTTCCCCATACCCCATGGGTTATCGCTTCTGTCAGCTACAAAAGAGGGTGAGCAAGAATGAGGAGTTGAAAAGTAGGATATTTTGTCTCAAGTGTCTAGTGTCCCTAAGAAGGATGTGAGCTAACATTAATAGCATTTTTGAGCTGGAGTTCATGTTTTTCATGCTGAAGACACCTCATTTGAATGCTCTTACACTTGAAGATAATATTAGAGAACCGTGTACACTCACTGTGGAGTCAGACAGATCTTTTCACACCAGCAATCTACTACTGAGTGGAAAAGGTTTGAGAGACACATAAAGACAGAATGAAGCATGAAAAAAAAGTAACTGTATTATAGACAGAATATATTTGTCTGAAGTGCCATTGCTTGCTTTCACAGTCAGAGGAGTTACATCTCCATGTCCCAGGGCTTTCCAAGCAGTTGTGGTAAAGTGCTTGGAGCAGTTGCTCTAATGTTCTTCTGCATCAAAGCAGAGTTTCCCTGGGAAGCAACATAGGCAGTGAACCTAAAAGTGACTTTTTAGCCGCTAATCTCGTGGTGCTGAGAGGTTCCTGTGAAAATACATTGAAGGGCAGTGCTTCTAATATTTCCTTTCTTTGTTCAAAATGGTGAAGAGATTAAGAGGAAAGTCTCTCTCTCTCTCATATCGAACTAAATGGCAAAACTTCCCTTTTGCCTAAGATTTTAGGCAACTTATTCTAGATGAAACCTAGGATTTCCAACTGACTGACCTGCCTAGGCTTAAGTTCACCATTACAGTAATCAACAAGTTTCTCCCAGCTGTATTCGGATGTTTTAGCCATTAGTAATCACTTTAAAATACGAGCAATGAGACCAGCTCAATGGAGCCACTTGAGACTTTCATGGAAGACTAAGAAAAGTCTGTCCACCTCTGGAGGTGATCTCTCAGTTTCCACCCAAGCACAGTGTGTGAGTGAAGTAATTTTCTCATGGCAAAAGGAATGAACCTTACAAAAACATGCAGTCTGTATCTGTATATTTTAGTGGAAAAAAGCTGAGATTCCTGCATTTTATTCTCTTCTAACTCAGTAATGGTACTGTAATTTTTATTCAAATGTGGCTTTTACCAGGAAACAATAGGTAGTCAAAGTAAGAAAGATCTAGAAGGAGGAGAAAGATCTATCTCTAGGCTGGCAGAAAAAAAATTAGAAATGTCTCTCTTTTTCTTCCTTTGTGAGATATAGTTACTATTATCTAAAGTCTCAACTGATATAAACTAACTCTACCTAAGGTGACAGAATCACTATATTCTCACTTGTGTGTTGCATTTAATTTATTAAACATCAACTGTTCTTTTTCATTTTTTATTTCTTTTTCTGAAGACTATGGCAAACAAGGATATGTACACATTTTGCAATGCTTCAGCACTCTTTTTTTCAGCGTTCAAAGCAGACTTACTTAAAATTTTGTGCTTGACTAATGATATTAAATTAAGCTTCTTAAAGTGGTGTTGAATGTCTAATGTTGGTGGCTGACACTATAGGTTTGTATAATTTCAAAACCTATAGCAATGTATTCTCATCTCAACATGCAACACAGAGGTGCTATCCTGTGTCATAGAGATTTGATTTATATCAGTGTAATATTGATATTAAAAAAAAAAAAACACCTCCTTGATTTTCATACCGAGACATACTCTGCTTTCTCAGGAGTCAATTTCTTTTTTGAGTGGCATTTGAAACATTACTTTTATTTCTATTACTGCTTTGCATTTTAATTTGTGTCATTATTCTGCTTTGGTAAAAAATAGCAGTGATTGAAACACTCTATGGGTTTTTGCTGGGAGGAAAAAAAAATGTTAAAAGCTGTATACATTGGACACACTCTACATGACTGGTGACATGTCTAAAAGGGCTGGATATTACAATAATGATCCTACTTGAAGGCAGTTCAGAAAACCTTGATTCCTCCATCTGACAGGCAGAACATCAAGCTCACCATCTGCCAGGACAGAGGGTATTACTCTGTTATCAAAGCACTGTCTAGAAGTTGGTCTCTCTCAATGTCTCTGATCTCTGACAAAGTGCTTTCACAATCCCTCTTGTTCCAAACATCCCTAGTTGTGTCACCTAGGATTAGCACTGAATCGTACCAGGTTCATCTCTGTCTGAAGCATAAGGAGAACAGAAAGAGCTGGCATTACTGCAAGTTCTGTTGATATTTGCTTCTCCATAGTTAGGTGGTTCCCACCTAACAAATTCCCAAATATTGTAGGGCTCCAGGACACTGGCAACACCCTTGATCTCATATTCTCTTCCTATGATATATGCAGCAGGAAGCTTTTGCATATTGCTCTATGTCTTCAGTTTCTGAAGGGGCATATATTATGTTTGGAAAGTGGCTTGTGATATGCAAGAGGTGTGGGATCTTTTGACTAATCATATTGCACCGTTCTGGGTGAGAGGGTGGCCCCTTAACCCGGGATCTCTTCTACCTTGTGTTTCACTCGATGATGCAACTCAGTACTTACACCATACCACTGAGAGGATTCTTTTTCTCTTCTGGCACATGGGACTAGAAAATTACTTGTAAAGAGTCTCAAAGTTTAATGAGAGCCGGTGAAATTCATGCTATCTGCATGTCATTTAATATGTGAATCTACAAGACACACAAGGAAAATATTTTCCTGGCAGAAAGAGAAAAAATGTCATGACCACAGGCTATGGTGGTGAGTGGAACAAAGGACTGGGTTTCTTAGATTAAGGATTTAGTCCTTGCAGGGGCTGAGTGCAAGGCCAGGCATAGTAAGCAATCAGGAAGGTGTTCAGATGGCACATGCTGGTGTCTTCCTGCCAGTGTCAGACTATATAACCAGAAGAGCAGGTTCACCATCACAGTATTACCCACAACTGTACCAGGAGACACCAGGTTTATGGTTCTTCTTTAGGAATAAGTGCCAACAGAAATCATATTTAAGCACTATTGTCTTTCACTTTTTGTAGCACGTGCCCTGAGGGATATATATGTCTGAAGGCTGGGGAAAATCCTGACCATGGTTACACAAGCTTTGATACTTTTGGCTGGGCCTTTCTCTCTTTGTTCCGTCTTATGACTCAAGATTATTGGGAACGTCTTTATCAACAGGTATGAGATTGTTTTAGTACTGTTAAAAATATGAAATAAACACATCTTCTTGTTACAGCTAGATATCCAATAATTAAAGACAAGAAAGAATTGCTGGTTATTAGGTAAATTGTCCTCTGTGTGTTGTGGACAAGGACCATCAATTGTTAAAATTAATTTCATTTCTTAGGCTGCGTGTTTGGGGAAAGGGCGGAAAATTGGTGCTGAGAGAAAGGCACTTTGAATGGGTAATTCAGCTGAATCTAAATGAAGTTCACCACTTAAGAAAGATCACCATGTCACCACTTAAATATTTTTTTTGGTGGCTGGTGTAACATGAGCTAATCTTTTGAGGCCAGCTCAAAAAAGGACTGGGGAAGCACATATGTCCTTGGCATACCTGGTTTTGCAAGGCATGAAAATGAACACAAATTCACTGGATGGCAAGGCTACCTGGTACCTTTCAGTTCTCCCTGCTGCAGACTTTTCATCATGGACAACTTACAGTCAACTTACAGTCATGTGTGCAAAAGGTGGTCTGCTGACACTTCCTGAAACGTATGTGAACTCTGAAGAACTGCATGTGATAGTTTGGTACTGAATTACATACTCTGTCCATGAAGCCACCGAAGATTTACTTCTGGTTCTCAAAATTGCCAAAACCAAAGCATACTTGTAAGGAAATCAAGGGAGTTAGTGCTGACAGATACTACTCTGAAGGTACTGAGGTAGACATCTTTAAAGGTACTGAGGATTTCAGCTTCACATTTAAACCCTTCACATGCAGCCAGTTATATAATTTCATTTCAGGAGAGTGTAAAACAATTAAATTGAAGACTCTTTAAACAACTATCTTCGCTTACTTGGCACAGAGCTGCATGTACAACTCTGGAAGGCTGAAACTGTCATGGCAAATAAGTGTGAACATCACTCCCTTTTATTATTTGACCTTATAATATCACACAGTGGTTTCTATCACTAGCATCAAGTCATCATCCATGGGACATATCTGTAATATAAGCTCAGCCTGTTACTCCAAACTCCGTTCATGTCTATAAATCTGGTGGAGAACCAGACAATACGGTCAACGGCGCCTGAGGTGTGGTGGTTCTTATCCTGAGGCAGATGTCTAAAGAATATTCCAATGAGGTGCACCCTGAAAGTATCTTGTTGTCCCCACTGACTGTAAAGGACCTAGTCTGTAGACATCTGAAGGGATATGATATGAATCCCACTTGGAAAGTTTCTATGTGCTAGACAAAAATAGATTGAGCTATGTGGGGGAAGCTTTCACTGCAGATGATTATAAGATTGCCTATTCTCAAAGAAAATCAGAAGAGATATTTGGTAAAGGAGGAAAGCATTCTTCTTTTAAAAATTAATTCTACTGCAAGGCACATAATTTTTGAATAAGATATAAAAAATTATTGGTGAGAAGGTTATTTCCTTGCGTGTGGCTGTTATTTGACATCAAAAGGATTCTGTCTGGGCTAGTAACAAAAGCTGAATTTGATTATATTGTAAATGTAAGTTTAAAAAAAAATAATAAATTTTTTTGGTCTTTTGAAAAACATTATAAACAAGTATTAGTGATTTTACTTTCATGCTTACAGACTCTCAGATCTGCTGGGAAGATCTACATGCTTTTTTTTATGCTGGTCATCTTTCTGGGCTCATTTTATCTGGTCAATCTGATTCTGGCTGTTGTGGCCATGGCGTATGAAGAGCAGAACCAAGCCACCATTGCTGAAACAGAGGAGAAGGAAAGAAAGTTTCGGGAAGCCATGGAGATGTTAAAGAAAGAGCAGGAGGTCAGTAAACTATGTGAAATGTTTAGCCATGGGTAACTTGAACAGATGGTACCTTGAGATTCACATTCTCTTTATTTTACATTTATGTGATAACTGAAGCAAGAGTTTGCTTGAAAGCAGCTTAATGTTTATTGTCCTGGACAGAGTTATTACAATCCTTTCTAAAAGAAAAAGGATGGCTCTTCCTGCTAGGATTGGGGCCATTTAGTGTTTACATACCCAGAGTTGTATTCGTTTAACTGCACTACTTATGCCAGCAGAGGAATTTGTAGTGGTAGGCATATAAGACATTTTAATGATGGTATAACTACATCTGCATCTGAGCACAGAACAGCTATTTTGGCAGCTCAGCCATAGCCCCAGCTGAACCTTCTTCCACCATCACTTTAGCTCATGCTGATCTCCTCACTGTCTCATTCAAACCTGCCATGAATATCCAACTGCCCAATAATGAAGATAAAGATGTAGGATAACCTATTTGAAGCACATATGATTTAATTCCTGAAAAAGTAAACAGGCAGATCTTGAGGTTAAGCTTTGCAAATTATGCAAAGGATATGGATTTAATGTTATGTCATAAGTTTGAACAAAACAGGGAGGCCAAATTGTGGATGTAGCCATATAGCCTTAATAGCACTAGTTAATTTTCCTGTGGTTTGTGTGGGGTAGAAAGCCTTTATCAAACAGCCGAAGAGAACATTTTAGGTGCTGAGAACAAGAAGACAATAAGAAAATTAGTCTGAAATAACACGTAGCACTGTAGTTCAGAGAAATAAATCCTTGATACACAATATAAACTAATATACATAATTTTCTTTTGGGTACATATGGCTTCAGGGCCTAATCCAAAACCCATTTAAATCCTTGGAAAGAAAATAGAAAATGCAATTCACCCCTGACAACATGCTAGTAGAGGCTTATACATCATTTAAGTCCTTTTAAAGATCCTCTTTGATGGTTTAAGTAATAGGTAAATGCAATTTAGTCCGTATACAGGCACTTTGAACAGAGTAACTTTCTGTCATAACCTAAGGGAGCAAACTGAGCTCCAGCTCGTGCCTATTTTATACAAATTTTCATGTGTTTTGACTCCAGCTGAGCTCTTCCTAGTAACAGTCAACTTTGGTAGCCCCAGCTATAATTAAAGATAGTTAAGAATTTCTTTTGGAAGGCTTTGATTTCAGTTAAGCCTGTGTATACACAAAAAAGGAACATTAAGTCGTAAAAGTCAGAATGTGTCAAAATGAAGGTTGCTCATGAAAAACCTACATTGTTCCCATTTATCTATATGCTTTATAACATAGTTTTTTCTTCAGCTGACCATGTCTCATTTTTCCTGTGCCCTGCTCAGTACAAAGGGTGGTCAGTGCATGACTCAAGAGCAGCTCTTCGCTTTCTCATCATTTGTTCTGTAACCTTAGGCCAGCTCGAGCAGACTTCCTGACTCAGGCATTCAAAGCCCGCTTCAAAGACAAAATGACTAACATCCTCAGAGGTTTTTCAGTGCCTCTTGTCACTGCTCAGATCCTGTGTATTTCAAAAATACTTATTTGTATTTGCAATACTCCTGAAGAACTTTCCCAATTTTATAGAAGGAAACTTAGGACTAGGGTGATTGGGGTCCATTGTGTTCGTTAGTGAAGCTCAGTAATCCTGCAAATCAGCCCCCAACATTGCAAATTAGACTTCTGGAAGGCGAGGCTCAGAAAAAGTGAATTGAGTAGTATGCTACACCATGTAGCTTTCAGATGTCCTTCTCGGGTGTCTCACCCCAATCAGACCTATGCAGTTTTAATCTTGCTCTCCAAGCCTTTAGCGAGTTCTTGGTTTTGACTTTCTCACCATACCACTAAGTTCTTGCCTTGAGGCAAGAGTCCTAGAGATAGGACAGTCTAGAGATAGGACTGCATAATGCCCATGTCAGGGCTTGTGTGAGCTAAGTTTTTCTCCCATCCTTCAGCCACCACCCATCCTTGCCAGACATGCCTGATCCCAAACTCCTTTCCTGCCCTGGGAGTTATTACAGTGGGTAATGGCTTGCAATGCCTGAGGGGCTGGGCACGGTCCAGCCATGGGAACCCAACCAGAAAGGGTAGATAGACAGGATATGGGGACATCATACATGCCCTGAGAAACAATTTGGTCCAAATCCTTTTTCAACAACTGAAAAAGGTATGCAGGGCAGAAGCATTTCAACCCAAGCAATAGGTAAGAAAATGCTAAAAAAATGAAGATTAGCTTATTTTGCAGTAAGAGTACAGCATGCTTAGTACCACAACCTACAATATTTTCTAGATCAATAAAACATGATGGCAATCAGAAAGGAAAACTGTAAGTCTTTGGACCAGCTTTTACACTGTGCAGTATAAAGAGAGCACAAATATAATTGATAGGCCTGCTTGGGGACTATCAGTCAATTTACACAATTGGTCTAACACATTCCTAAACCTGAACTTAACACCAAAAGACTTGCTGAATCTTTATGAAGAGAAAGTACTTCAGCATTGCAATTAAATCAATTGACTTGGGGGAAAAAAAAAAAAAAGAACAACCTAGACCGGTGTCTGAGCCCTCCTCCTCTCTGCTCTAAGCAGCTTGCTCATGAAAGATATTTCCCACAGGAATTAAGTTTTGTTGTGCTCTCAGCTTGATAGAGCTACCGCTGGTCCTTGAAATACATGATTGATTCTTTACACGACTGTTAAGTGCCTTCACTTTCCTTGGACTGATGCCTGTGGGAGGAAGGGAGTATTTTTCTGCGGAGAGCTGATTGCCTGTTTGATTCTAGTGGCTTACAGACAATAGCATTGAGGATTCATCCATTTCTCCTGTTCTTGGGAACCTGGAGAGGCTGGGGTTTTTTTTTGTTTTTTGATTTTTTTTTTTTGTAATTCACTCGCTTTATGCATTCAGCTGGGGGCTCTGCAAATGGGCTTGTCTCCAGGCCACTGATGTGGCTGCTGCTGAGACACCGGCACCTCCAAACCTGACCCTCGTGCTTTTTGTGCTCAGCACCCCCTCGCTCCTCCCACCCGCACCAGGGATGGGGACCCAGTGTGCTGGCATGGGCTGCGGCTTCCTCCCGGCACCGATCGATCCTTCCTCCTGGCTGCTCGTTTGCTTCCAGGGCTGTGGCTTTGTGTGCTCAGGCTTTTGCGTTCAGCTTCTGCTGGGTTTCTAGCAGTTGGTCTGTTATCAGTCAGCTCCTGCAGTGATCCCACCAGATAGCCAGCACAGCACTGAAACACATGGCGAAGCAAAGTCCACCTTATCTCCAGTTAAGCTCACGGTTTTCTCTTTGCATCTCTCATCATAGCTGCCTGTGCTGCTGCTTGGGATAAGTGTTTACAGAAATGTGCCAGCCAAATCACCTGCTGTTCCTAGCATCCCTCTGTGATAGGGGAGGAAAAACCCAGCAGCCAACTTGGCTGTCCTCCTGTCCAGCCCTCCTGGTTCAAGGGGCTGAAGTCCAGGGAGGAGCTTAATCTGAGGTTCCCTAGCTTGAGGGTTTTTTTGACGGGCACCAAACGTGTTACTCCAGAGGTGTGTGCACAGTGTACACCTGCAGGTGTGTGCACACAGGCTGTTCCTCTCATGAAATGTTGAAGGGTCTTGTGTGTGAGCTTTACATAAATCACATTATTTTATGCAGCCATTCCTAATGTTCCATCGTAGGATCTGGGTGGCAGACCTACATGTGTGCATTTGTACTAGGAACCTGTCTCGCTTGTTGTTTATTTTCCTATGACTAAATGTAGAGGTTAGAAACAGGTTAAGAATGGTTCCAGCTATGGGAGATAGTTTTATGGTTAATGACCACCTGAAAATTTTTAATTTATCTCCCATACAACCTTAAAACTTACAATGAAACATAATTGCTGAGCAGAGTAATTATTAGTTCTCCCTGAGATCCTTCATTCAGATAATAAATTTTATACCTTCTACCATCTTCTGTTTTAGGCACTAGCTGCTAAAGGAATTGATTCAATGTCACTTAGTTCATTGGAAATGTCACCTTTGGCATCCAAAAATGCCAAGGAAAGAAGAAATAGGCGAAAGAAAAAGAAAACTTTGGGGACAGAAGAGTATGGGGAAGACCAAAGGAATGCCAAGTGTGACTACGATGACAGTCAGAGGAGAATGGTAAGCCATAGTCTGAGACGCCACTTATTTCACACTGCACTTTGCTGGATAGGCCAGGCTCTGAATAAGCAATTAAAGCTGAAACTTTCAGCTGTAAAGAAGAATCATATATTTAATAACTGACCTGCAGATAGTCTGTGTTATAACAGTGGAAGGAAACATATTCCCACTTTATTTTCAAAAAGAATTAAAAATGTCCATTAAACATTCTTAGGAATCTATTTTGTTTTAATTTTATTCTTTTACTTTTTTTTTTTTTTGCTTCAAGATTACCCACAACCTGGTTTATTTTCTTACTTTAATTTCATTCATCTAATTATATCTATCCTATCCCTACTGGAGAGAAAAAATTCTTAGAAGAAACCTGCAAAGGTTAAAAAGAAAAGAGAGGAGGAGAAAATGAAGAAACTTGTCTTTGAGGGCTTTTTCAATGCTAAACAAAGACGTTATTAACATTTTTATATTCTTTTGCTAGTTGCCTTCAAGTCAAAACTTTGTGGCACTTGTTTCTACTTTCTATTGCAGGGAAAAAAATAGAGTGAGACTGCTGTTAAATAGGGTTTTATATAAATGTTACTGACATGCATGAATATGAATTTGCATATGCTGTTTTAATCAAATGATCATAAACAGCTCCAGATAATTTGTCTTTGCTTAACGGAGGGCAAAGTTTAAATCAGTTTATTTTGGTGTTTTGAATAGCCATGTAATGGGCTAAGTCTTTTTATATTTTTGTGTCAGTGAATTTAGGGAGATTTGGCAGCCATAAAAAGCTCATAGAAAACATGTAAGTGATGTAAGTAAATGTGACCAATTAATGGCTCCCCAGCTCATAAAATTCACACAGAGTTGGATTTCTGTAAAAGACATGCATTTTTTAATGTAATAGTTTTTGTTGTTGTCCAAACGGTTGAGTGGGTCGTGTTACAAATCACACCTTTGTTAAAGCTAGAATTGCTCTTTAGCTTCATTCTGGATGGGTTTCAAGACACCACGTACCAGAATGACCGTGGATTGGAGCTGTGCATTAGATTAATATTTCTTGTTTTCACTTTTTGCCCCTGGATGTCATATGCATGTGAAACATGGGAGACACATTTCAAGATGTAAATCTTCTCTGCAAGGCACATCTGGCATGGTTGGAGGGAGTAAGGCTGAGTCATCATTCAGATGCAATCTGAGCAGCTGGAAGTGTGTTGCCATCAGAAATCAGTCTCAGTGACTGTGACATGGAAACCCAGGCATGGATTTTTGACCAGTTAAAATTTGGTAGCAATACAAGTGGGTTGTTTTTAGTTAGAAGGGGGCCTGGCTTTTGTACTCTTCTTTGTACCAGTGTCAGAAAGTAGCATCATTACGTAACAGTGGTGTAAGCTACAGTGCAAAATGAAATCAGGCTTCATTTGGATTGTCTGGTTTGTGGATGCTGTGGAGATCTGACCTTTCTTCTTGGCTCACGAGAAAGTTCTGAAGAAGCTGAAAATTCTGTACAGGCCATAAAATCAAAAGTATGTTCTGCCTAAATGCTCTTATTCCGATAATTTCCTCTTCAGATATGAGGGAAGGGGATAGACTTCAATTCCTTATGCATTTTCTGAACATCCTTTTTACTCTGCCAGGGTTTAGGTGTGTTTAGTGCTTGGCTACATCTTGCTGATGCTCTGTCGGGGTTGCACTCTCACTAGTAGCTGAGGTCAGAGTGGATCATCAAGGCTGATATTTGGGCGTGAGGGAGACTGCTGTGTACTGAGGTTACCTACCGTTTGCAGTAGACATGTGCATTTGGATAATCATTCTACAAACTAATAAACCATATCCCTCTTCTTGCTCTTGTTTTTTTTTCCTTTATCACCTTCTTCCGTCGTATTCTGCTGCTGCTTCTTCCCTCTTCTTCTCATTTTCCCTGCAGTTCATTTCCTGCCCTATTTCTTTATCTCTTCTTCTCCCACTGCAACGTTCCTTCCCTAGATGTTACGAAGATGTGTGATAATGTGGTAAACTCCAGCTGGATCCCCTTCCCTGCTCCTGTCTTCTACTCCTTGAACTGCCTTCCCAGGTCCTTTGGCACTTGTCAGATGGGGGGGAGTAGAACCAAAGGAAGTATCATGCTACAAGGCAAATGCCACCTTGACCCTTGCTATTTCAGTACATCTTTAACTGTCAAGTATTAGACAAATACCTAATGGCTAGGAATGACTATTCAACCTCTTAACTTTGCGAGGGTTGAATACATGTAATTAAGGCTTTCTCTGAAGCACTTGATTTAAAATGGAACTTACTGCTCTCCCCAGACCTTCCTCGCTCCTGAAAACATGTTGCAAAATGTTGTTTCTCTTTCCCCTTTTTCCTTTCTGGGGGTTTCTAGACTCTCCTTGGCATTAGTTATGGTCCCAGTGCAAACTTGGTGAAGCGCAGAACCAGCCACGGAAGCATATTCAGTTTCCGACTCCGTGGCAGAGACACTGGCTCCGAAACAGATTTTGCCGATGATGAGATCAGCACTGCTGGGGAAAATGAAAGCCACCGGGGCTCTCTCTTAATTCCAAGATCTGGGAGGCGTCCGAGCGTGCAAAGTCAAGTGAGCCATAGTTCTCACCCTACTACTCCCAACTACACCCAGACGGGCAAAAGGAACAGCTCAGTGGATTGCAATGGTGTGGTTTCCCTGATAGGAGGAGGCACCGGGGCACTCAACCCAGACCCTACTTCTCCTGCAGGGTTACTGCTCCCCCCAGTTATTATGGAAAAGCCTGGGACAGGCGACCTGGTGAGTACTTTATAACTTTTGTATGTGATTCACACTCTTGTTTCCTTCTAAATGTTGTTGGAGTTTGCTGTAATTGATTTACGCAGTATGCCGTCTGCAGTGAGAAACCCAGACCCAGCATCCAAGGCAGGGTGGGAAAACAACAGGCTAACTCCCACAGCAACGTCTGTCTAGTGCTGCATAAGAGAGGTTCATGACTCCTGGCAAAACTTACTCTTCAGAGCTGGCTGGAGGCCAATACCTAAATCTTGGGTTTGATACGGATTTTCTTTTCTTGTAGGGACATTTTTAAAGTTGGTTTATTCTGACATTTGAATAGCTGACATTTTCCGGTGGCTAGAAAATGATGTTTCTAAAATGATTCGGTGTGAGTCTTACCATCTTGAGACTGCGTTTTCTCCAACTGGTTGCTATCTGTTTGCATCTAACCTCTGGTCTTCTGTATAGCTGCTTGTGGAGGGCTGTTCTTACAGTCCAAAGGTAGTTCCCAGCAAGGTTTAGCGTCCCGTTAAAATAACACCCAGGAAAGATGAGCAGATGATCAACAGGTTTCAAGCCTTTTGCAGATTGCCAGGATTTCCACTTGGAAAACCATGAGATGGTGGTTTGAAAATAGCTGCTACCCAGGCAGGACAATTTGGACAGGTTATCAGTTTGATATGGTGGGAATTTATCTCTTTTAATGTAGCTAATCTACACCGGAGCTCATTACTCTCAACCGTCTTTAAAGCAATGGAGGTCTGGTCACTACAGCCAGTGTGGGCAGGATTTATTTCATCTTAGAGATCTGAAATGGGTCAGAATAATATCTCTCCCTAAATGTGCCTCTTTCTGTTCATTTAAACTACAAGGGGAGCCCAGGGTGAACAACTCCGTATTGCACATGTCTTAAGTCAGGTGAGATGAAAACCATTCAGAGTAACAAGGTGCCAAGAATGGGTTACACTGGTGGGGAAATAAGCAAATGTGATTCTAACATGTATTAGGCAAGGTATTTCCTGAAGAGAAAGGCGAGTGAGATGGATCCCAGCCGTGGTGTCAGATTATCAGTAAATTGAGAAGTAGCTTTTTTTTTTCCTCTCTAGAGCTCGGCAGCTTCTTCCCTTTCAAGCTTTGGATTTGTTTTTTTTTCCTCACCTATCCAGGCATTCTCTGTAGTCCTGCAAATAGTCTCGCACACTGTACGTGAGAGGAGGGACCATGCTGCGCGTGAGAAGCTGGGTGGTGTGAGAGTTATCTGCTTTGTTGACAGTTTTGAGTCTGTTGCTGCTTTTTCAGATGTTCACACCTTCGTTCATTTAGGACTTTGGTACTCCCATTTTTACTCTCTGCAGACATGGAAGACCAGTCCTGAGAGCAGTCTCTAGATAACTGAGCAACAGAAACACTATTTGTAGATAGTGGAGTTTTGTTGGACTTAGCTTGATGAAAGAAAAAGCTGTGCATTAAAGGAACTGTGGAAGAAAGAGTTTGTGCATCTGTTTAAAAAAAAAAAAAAATTGAATGAAAGTAGAAAGGCTTTAGTAGATGAGCAGTGGATGTCCCTCTTTTCTCTGTAAGGAAAGCAGATCTGCGGGCTGCTGAGGCTCTCCCAGCTGTCAGAAAAAGCTTGACAAAGCATGAGAGCACTCAAGCTTTCACAGGAAATATTGGTATTTTACAGAATTGGGCCCTGAGGTGACAGGGAGGTTTTGAGCTCTGCTGGCATTTCTTTTCATTTGCCAGCTTCCTGCCTTTTAAAAAAATGGATGTTGAAAATTAAATGGCCTGGGTGGGTGAGCTCACTTGGCAGTTCCCTGGTCATCTAGGAAATAGCACTATAGTAACAGATGCTCATTCAGTGATGCAATGTGAAGGATGCTGTGTCTTCTGCAAAACAGGTTTGGTATCTAATCTATCCAGAAAATGTGAGCTGGAGTTAAAAGCTAATTGGCAAGAAGCCCGTTGCTGTACAGATGTATTTGCTACAGGAACCATAAGCACTGGGCACAAACATGTAGCCTCAGCTGTGGAGCAGAAGCAAAAGGGAATAGTAAATCCAACACCTCAGTGTGCTCAGAGATAAATCAACACGCTTCTGGGCTTTGTGTTTGATTATTTTTGCCTTTTTCTTGTTAAAATTAAATTGAGTTTGTTCTTTGTTAACAGCTCTGGCTTCTTTTTATAGTCTCTTGATATGTTTGGGGGAGGCAAAAGAAAGAAGTTGCAGGGTGAAGTTGGAGTTTACCCCACTCATTTACCCCACTGCTCCTGCTGTTGTTATTTATTTTGTATGAGAGTAAGCCCATGGTGAAAAAGGACCCACTCGTGCTATCTCTTTTATCTTCCCTGAACAAGAAACGAAGGACCAGTCCATGAAAAGGCATCATTGTAATATGCATTAAGTCCTGACTTGCAGTTTCCTCAGGTGTAAGTGAGGTTTCACTGATGTAAATGGAACATTTGAGGTGATGGAGCTGGAAAAACATGTTTTACAGCATTAGGTTTTGAAGACTCATGGGTCTAGGTCCCTCTGTGATGCTCAGCAGTATCAGATGAGCATAATACAGACCTGTCTGATTGCTACTGAGCGGGGAGACCACTGAATTCTTGTTTGGGGAAAGCTTGGAAAAGTCCTGATTTAAAAGACAGAGTAAACATCAAAAAAGATCTGACCATCTCTGGTTTTGAGTTTCCAAACTGCATCCCTTAAGTAGACCATAGTTTCAGCAGATTTCAAATAGGGCCCTCCTAAGATTTCTCAGGAAAAGCGCAAAAAGTCACTAGCCACTTTTGAGAATTTTAGCCTGATCAGTTTTAGCAACATTCAGCCTGAACTTTTTACCCCTACCAAAGTAGTTGGGACCACAATGAAAACTAAGGCTAAAATAGCCAGTTTTAAATGCTCTTCAGACAGCTCTGGCTGCTTGGCACAGACAGTTGTGAGTGTGCTGCTGTGAGAAACCAAGTGTGCTTCCACTTTCCATCTCCTCCCCCTAATCCCTAAATACAGCTAGTGAAACAGGAGAGATTTCAAATAATCTCAGTGGGTGGTGCTTAGGCCTATCAGTCTTGTCATCTGGGGTAGTCTGGTCAGCAGACTTGCTGGCCATGGACGGCATGGTCCATGTAGAATGGCATCTGTCCATGCAGTCACCAGGGGCTTCAGTGCACAGCCTGAGAAAGAGGAGGAACATCCTTCCCTCCGCAGGAATCCCATGTGTCTCTGCACACTTTGCTACACCCATTGATGTTCCCATTCCACGTAAGAGTACCCGTAAGAAGTGGTGGCAGCGTTGCTGGGGAGCTGCCCTTGGCAGCACAGAGGGTTACACTGCAGTGTTCAAGCTAGGAAGCCCACTGAGGTGGTATGAAGAGCAAAGTAGTGCAATATGAATGTGTGATCCACAACCACCCTCCATGAAGGTGGCTCTGGGTCAGGCAGACATGCCTGGATGTGAAGAACAGACGTTCAAGTCTGAGGGGTACAGGGAGCTTGTCCAAAGAAACCCATGGTAAGTACTAGTCACCCTCCTGGAAATCTCAGGTGTATTCTGCAGAGGACTGAATCAGGGCTGGTCCGGTTCTCCTACCAGCTTTCTTCAAGTAGTTTTTAGTTCAAGCAGCTGCTGATTTCATCAGACTTACCCCAGTGTAAATAAGACACAAGCAGGACCTAGTGACTATGCTTAAAGTCCTAAGTTTTTTTCTGTCTTGTCCTGAGACTGAGAGGTTTGAAAATGGTATGTTTCTATGCTCCTGCTGATTGCTGGGCTGGGAGATTGGGCTTTTGCCTTTTTTAGAGAAAGTCTACACATCATGTAAGTAACTTCAGGGCATGCTACAAACTAAAGTTTCCGCACATTCTTGTAATATTTATTTGTAGCTATGTATTGCTCAACAAGGTATTGATCTGTTTGAACAGAATTGGATTAAGTTAATGAGCTGTTATCTGGAGATCAATTTATCCATGGGATATGATGAGGATGAGTAAGATGTTGCCTGTGGTTTTCAAGAATTTATTGAGGATTAAAAAAAACACATGGCAGCATCCCCTCTTGCTTCCTAAAACCAGCTGGAGCACTTTCTGTAACTCTGCAGGGGTATCACAGGGTTTTTTTAGTTTAGCCTGACATTCCAATTATCTTGGAGATTAGAGGTGGCAGAAAAACAGACATGGGACTGAGGAGGTGGTTGTTTGCAAGTAGGCAGCTGGCTGTTAGCTAGTGGTGTTCATTGCTTTGTTCTCACTCACTCACCAGAGCTTCCCATCAGCCCAGCAGCAGAGCCTAAGCCACCCATGACATGGCTTTGGGATGAGTAGCGAGGCAGAGGCTGGAAATACCTGGGTCTCCCTCTTGCACATACAACCTTTCCTGAATTTCCTCTTGGTTACACATATTTTTTTTTCTTTTAAGAAACTAGAAATGCCGAGTATTGCTAGCTTGACAGGAGCGAAAACTACTGGGGAATGAGGCCATAAGAAAGGCCAGGCTGCTTATCGAGGTGCCGAACTAAGAATTTAGAAGCTTGCCTTCAGAAAAACTTTTTTTGTCTTTTTCATACCAAAACAAAACAAAGACCTTGGCTTTTGTTCTCGCTAGGCATAAAACTGTTTTTCTGACCACACTGATTTGAGGTTTTCTTGTTGACCCTAAAACCACCTCGAGGTAAAATTTCTCTTTTCTCTTTCTTGCTTTGCCATGGGACTGGTGCAAAGGCAAGGTGTCAGCAGTTCCCATGTTCAGCAAAATGTCAGCAAAATAAGTCATCAAAAAATCGCAGCCAATATGTCATTTGAATGAAAGCTAGCCAGCTCTCTGCCACTGTCACACAGAGAGTTGTCACCGTGGCTCCTGTTTTTGCTCTTTTCAAACTTTGCTTTAGCACATCCTAAGCATAAATCATTCAGATTTCACGCAAATGTTGCAAGCGGTTTCAGTTTACAGTGTATCCCTTTAAATAACCAAGTATCCACAAAATTAAATGACTTCTTTTTAATGCTGTGCGCTATTATGGTCACCTTCAATCTCATTAAATGTTTGTGCTAGTAGTGCCTTACTGGGTCCATTGTTCATGGTGTGGCCTGTCCACCTCTTTTTATGCTTGAAAAGATTTTTACCATACACGGAAAATTAAACCTGTCCCAGTTCCCAAATGTGGTCTTTAAAATGCTGCCATGTGTAAGCCCATCTTCACGCAACAGTTTTGACATAACTCAGAACTGTAGGCACTCAGAAGAAAATAATTCTGCAATGTTATGCATCCTCATTTACATGTAAATTACTGAATAGTGTATTTGTCCCTATAGAATTTAGCTAATCCAAAGGAGAAACATTTCCAGTTAATCAGGGAGCAGCACAAATAATCTTGTCCTGCTGGAGGTGCCTGTGTTTAACTCCGTTGTGATTTCTCATCTGGATCCTAAGGAGACGCCCTGCATAACTGTAGGGACTGTTGTTATTTTTGCTTAATTTCTATAGAGATGTAAGTACAATGAACAACTGTGCCTGTGTATATTCTCTTTCTAATGATAATAGCCTTTATGCTTCCTCATTTGTCCAGTTCCTGGAACTGCTCTATATCTCAGAGTGTAAAACCTGCCAGTTCCTTGCATGACTATTAGCTAAGTCTGTTCTAAAATAAATAATTAAAAAAAAAATCCCCTCACATACCTATTCTTTAAAAGGAACAAAAGCTCATAAACTTCCCTAAGTAACTTCAGTAATTTTAAGCAATTCACCCGGATGGAAATTTTTCTTTCCTGGAAAAATACTTTATAGTAAATTGTAAGCTGACTACGTGATAGATTTACTGCTTTATTGGTAAAGAGCCCACATCCTCATGCAAGAGCACAGGAGTATTCCTTACACCCTGACGTCGCCTGCCAGACCCCATGTCCTGGCTCTGGGGATGAACCTCGCCGTGTGCCCGCTGCCGAGCAGCTGGCAGGGAGCAGCGGGCGTTGGGCTCTGCTCTCCGGCGGGGGCGTCTGCAGCTGGGCGGCTATCATGCATGGCAGCATTTGCTCTGGAGGCAGGCCAGCAGCAAATTGCACCGCCTCGCCCTTCCAGAGATGAAGGAATGAAGGAGCCGTGCACACGTCTCCTTCGGAAATACCCCTTTGCACACGGTGGACGGCACACTGCAAACGGTCCCCCTGAGCCCAGCAGGACTCGTGAAGTCTTGGGGACTGCTTCTCGTGACACAGGTGGCAGGATTGAGGATGCTGGGCTGCCAAAAAAAAAAAAAAAAAAAAAAAAAAGAGTGACTTAAAAAACTTTTTGGGTTGGGAATATCACATCAAACCTAGGGAAAAAGTCAGTTCCCTGCTATATTTTTGTTGTGAAGGATATGCCAAACCCATTTAACTTCGACTTTTCATTTACCCTGGTTTAGCTGAATCAAAAAAATAAGAAGAATGAATCTCTGAATGTTTTTCCTTTGACTTTTTACCTCTGGGTAAAATTGAATTGCACCTGTGAGTAAAAGGTGGCTTTCAGATAAAGGCCACCAACTCATAAATCCTGCAAGCACTTCTGCACGTGTGAATAGGAATATAGTATCTTTCTTGACAGTCAGAAAACTGGTACTTCTGGGGATGAGGTTGTCTGAAGACATGCTACTGGTATGTCCTGGCCTTTGGGTCAGATGGGATGGGAAGATGTTACAGTTTAAAGGAGTTAAATGATCCAGAGTAATTTGAAATTTGATGTTTTTGTATGGTTCATTCTACAGACAGAGGGAACTGGAAGAGCTGGGGTTTTATTTGGCTTCTTTTTCCTTTTTTTTTTTTTTTTGCTATTACATTTTTAGTTTATTCTACTTAGAAATTTGTCTCCCTCATGTTTTTTATCTCCTTGTCTAGTTATTTCTTTTCTGTCCCATGTATTTGTTATGTACTCCAAAGTGGTGCAAATGATTATGCAATTTTGTAGATGTTTTCTTCATTAATAAAACATTTGTTGTTTCTTTGTTTTTTACTGGATGTTTTTGAGATGAAGGGAATCAAGCGAATTAATGCATCTGCAATACCATTCCTGGTTTCCCCAGCTCCTAAGCCAGGGACAGTGTTTTCTTGTTATATTGTGCACAAGTAGGAGTCTCTTTGAATAGGGTCTGATTACACCTCTCCTTTTGAGATGACTGCATCAGTAACTCAATGGACAATGAGCCAATAGTTTTAACAAAAGAGAACATTTTACAAAAAAAAAACAAAACAAAAAAAAAACCAAAAAAACCAAAAAACTAGCCATTTTGAAGCATTACTTCTTTTCTGGCTTAGCTAATGTTTTAAGTACTTGGTTTAGAAGTCCTTACTCTTCTCTGGTCTTGCAGTGATTGGTATTTTTAACTGCAGTACTTTGAAGTGACCTGGGACCAGTATCCTGGCTATTTTCAGTGCCAACCAGTGGCCAAGAGGCTTTGCCCTTTGCAACCACCTGACAAGGGGATGTCCCCTGCCCTGAAGAGGTCACACTCCAGAAAGACAGCTCGTAGAGCTTCAGTGCTTTTTTCCTGCCGTTCTCACGGAATTGCCTTTCTTGAAGAGCAGTTTTGATAGAGAAATGGCCAAAAGGAGGGATCCTGAGTCCCTCTGGGTGTATGTTCCAGGCACAGACAGCAGACCTGTGAAGCTGCTGCCCATGGCAGGTCTCAGTTGGCATCCTGGTACTGCTTGGGATGGTTTGGACCATTTCAGGCGCGAGTGATGAGAGAAGATCCAGAAGACTGAATCCAGTTCCTGTAGCTCATTTGACTATGGAGAAGCAAAAGCACCTACTCTGCCATCTGTATAAACCAGAGGTTTCCACCTTCATAGGAATCTTTTCTCCTTTCACATTTCCTTGAGCTATATTGCAAGAGCCACCAGGACCCGTCTATCTACAGTGCATCTCTCCTGCTTACATAGCTTCTTGCAGCTCACAGTCTGTATGCTTGGAGGAGCAGGATGGGGGCTGTTAAAATATTTGTTTTGGGAGACTGAGTGTCTTGACCAGGAGGTCTGAGACAGAGAACAGTGCTGAACTTGGTTTTCCCAGATTCTTACACCTTAACCACCATGTTTTCTTCTACCTGTGGGAGAGCTGGAGGAGTAAAGCAAGTAGGATTTGTCTCCATATGAAGTGGGAGCTTGTAATAATAAAAGTATTAACATTTTGCTCCTGTGAGCTGACAATATGAAGTATTTAATACAGTGTTTGTCTGCAGCTATACTGTGTTTCTGGCTGACTTCAGAAACCCAAGACTTCAAAAAGCATAAAACTAATTTAAAATGAAACATTAAATAAAGACAGTATGGGAGCTCTGTGTTTCTGATATTTTATTTCTTTGGGGTTTTTTTTTAAGCTTTTACTTGAAAAACATGAGAACTAGATCATTTGGGTTATTTTTTTATTTTTCCTGAGAAAAAAGAAGCTGAGATGCTCCCCTAATTACAGAGCTTCAGAATCTGTGACACCAAAGATCACCAGAATGACAATATGTTCCTGAGATTTGGCAGTGTTTCAGAGCAAGAAAAAACATGTGTTGAGGAGTCAGTTCGCTTGGTATGATATGCCTGTAATGGAGCTGTTACCCACACCCCTTTTCCTCTTCTAGCAGTATAATTAAACAGTTAACACATTTCAGAAATAATAGAATAATTAATGTAATTAAGCAGGGCTTCTTTCACAAGCAAAGAGCATGGTAAAACAGCACTGCTGTTTCTCCAGCATCAGAAGCGTTCTTTTATTTTCACCTGCATCTTTCACCTATTTACAGGAAGGCAAAGAGCAGGGCAAAGTTTCCAAAATTGCTCTAAGTACCATTTTCTAAAGCAGTACCCCATCATCATGTGTCTAATTGGGAAGTCAACGAGCTTTGGACTTCTCAGATGCGAAAAACAGTGCTTAGGCAATTTTGAAAATGCTACCCCATGTCTGCTTTGTTTTTATTCTGCTGATCCAATGTGTTCATTTAAGCAGACCTCTCCCTCGGACGAGGCAAGCAAGAAGCAGCTTTTAATGCCCCACCGCCCATCGGTGGACCACTCGGATGAACCCTTTCAGAGGCAGAGGGCAGTGAGCGCCGTCAGCATCATCACCAGTGCCCTGGAAGGTAAGACATGTCTTTAGTTCCCCAACTCAAAGCCATATGCATGTTGACTGGCAGGAACAAAGTGACACAAAAGACCCTAATATTAAACTCTCATTATTTTGCTGGAAGGCATTATAGATAGTTATTGCAACCCCTACCATGTAAGTGAAGCTGTAGCAGAAGGCAATCTAATCTCTATCTTACCCATGAACTTGTAAAAATCCTGACAGAATGGTGGCGATCAAAGTTAGGTCTGGTAACATTTTGTGCCCCCGTGGCATTTGATTTACACAGGGCTAACCAAGATGCAGGGTAGTGTAGCACCAGACTGTTTGGATGACTGTACATACGCTTATACTTCTTCTCTCTGGAGCTGTCACCAAGCCTGGCATGTGCAGTCACCAGCTATGTGCAGAACTTCCTAGTGGAGGAGGAAAGTATCCTCCTTGCAGAGCAGCTAGTGGGACAAAACAGTTTGGTGGGCCTTTGAATCCCACCATGAAATTTAAGGACGCTCAAAGGACCACTTTGTCCATGCAAATATTTCTCAGCAAATTTTTCCATTGCTCATTAGGCTTCTCATTAGGTGCATTAGGAGAATTTTCCTTCCCTGTCTTTCCATACACAGGAACTTTGCATTTCCCTTTCACAAATTTACTGATAGCAAGACAACAACTCATAGCAAGACATCACGTTTCCAGGCTCTTTACATGCAGCATGAAAGGGCTTCTTACAGTTCCTTGTGTATCCTACATTGTAAATTGAGACCAGATAGGAGGTAGCAACTAAGACTATACAAAAAGGTCTGCCAAGAATGCAGTGTGGAGGAGGGCAAATTTTGGATTCTCCTGCAGCCTTATTTTCCATTTTACTGGTGAATAGGAAGGCAAGGCAAGATGGAGGGACTTATCTGGGAGATGTCTTACAGAAAGGGAGTGGACCTAGCTCTTTTGAGACCGCCCAGCATGAAACCACAAAGCCCGTCTTCTTCCTCAGCTTTTTACTATCCCTTGTGGTTATATTCAGCAGTATTGTACCCAGAACAGATATATATATATATATATATATATATTTTTAAATAAATATAGTTGTATTCTTAATAGGTAAATAATTACTTCAATGTATTCCAGTGTTTACTGTAATCTGCAAAGGTTTTATTTATTTTCTGTAGGGTTTTTAGCAATTAGCTTTGTGATTGGTTTCCTTTTTATAATATATTAAGAATGCCTAAAAGGCCTGAGCTGGACTTCTGCTTATTTATTTAATGGTACTTTCTATTACATTTTACCACAGAAATAGACACTATCAAGTCTAGGGTAACTCAGAGGATGTACGTTTTTAACCTCATTCAGAAGAAAGCTGTTTCAATCCTCATCAAAGGTTTTCTAACTCCAAGACACTGATTTTCATTGAAATTGAATACTTGTTAACAACAAGAGGAATATCAAATCAGAATAAAATGTATCACAGGCTTTAACTATAATAATAGCTGTATGATTTGTGCCAAACTGTGTAAGACAGCCACACCAGAAATCCCTTCCCATTTAGTTACCTGGTTTCTGCTCTCAGTTCTTGGGTAGTCATCATCTGCCTATTTTTCCCAGACATTGCAAAGCCTTGCAGACAAGGAAGAACAAGGTTTTTTTCATTTAAAAATAAGAGGAAAAATACCTCCAACACAAACTCTGACTTTGTTTTTCTAACAGTTTTTTTTTTTAAAGTAATAAAAAGTAGCAGAAAAAAAGCAGTTGAGTCTAATTTTCCTTTTGCAGATATCTTTTAAAAACTATTAAATCTGTTGTGATTTCTAAAGGTCACCCATTATGGGGAAAGGAGGTGGGTTCTTGATTGATTTAAACCATTTTAAAGTAACATCACTGCCAAAAGAGGACAGTCCCACCTTTCTCTTCCCCTTGCTGTGTTCCTGCAGTTTGATTTGACTGTACAAGCAATTGGTTTTCTGCTGGGTCTGTGAGCAGAACCAGCTCACCCAGAAGGTCTGGGAGCACAAAAGCTGGCAATAGGACAGAGAAAAAATATGTGGCTGAGAGGGATTAAATTACCCCTTTTGGCAGCAACCTGGACTTAAAGGGGCTCATGTTGAGTGTGGAGCCTCAGAGAAACAACTCACCCATCTGATGTGTGTCCATCATGAAGGTCCCGAAGTGGAATAATCAGGGTGGGTTAGAAGTGATTATGAGGAGTATGGCTATAGACAGCTGTGTTCTTCTGGATTTACCTGAAAAATCAGGTCCTTTAGGAAGTGACTGCCCCAAAGTCTTTATTACTTTGAGGTGAGTTTCCAAAAATTAGGATTTTGCATTGAAATTGTTTGGGGTACGGATGGTTCTCACATCATTTTAGGCACTTACCTGTAAATCCTCTGTTTGGAGGCTGGAAAGACATAGTTACTTTGGGGGAGAAATTTGGTTTCCTGGAGATCTCAGAGCAGCGTAGATATTTGTGCAAAACCTGTGCATGGAGGACATCATCCGATATTTTGAAAGCTTGCCAGAAGACACCTAATACCGCAGTTCTGTTGTCCAATGAAGGAAAATGCACAGAGAATGCATCCTGGCTTGAGAGAGGAGGCTGTTTATAAACTGATTGAAATAACAGCCTTGGCTGAAGTTTTCCTGTTATCAGTGCAGGTTCTAATTATACAGACTAGAACCGTTATGCAGCATTCCATGCCCATAAAGGAATCAGAAAAGGAAAGCATTAAGCAATTCCGCTAATCATTATCATTCAGCCATTAACTGTCTTTTTTGGCTTTTCTTTTTCACCGTTTAACACAAATTATACTCATGAAGCTATTTCATTTCTTTTGTGCTCAAATAAAATGAACATATAAAAGTTGCATTTTAGGTAATATCTTAAAAGCCACATTAGAAAGAACACTGGAGGTTTAGCAGCATTTTCAAACTGACTTATGCACTCCCCTGATTTTGTATGTGGGCCTTTTAAGAAGAAAACATGTGCTTAATGCCTTTGTGGATCCCACATTAAGAACAGAAACCCTACTGATAACCAGGGATACTCTGGCTCTCAAGTGCTTAAATCAATTCTAAATATTGGATTTAAGCTCTTTCATCTCTTAACTGCTTTAAAAGGCATTACTTAAGATACTTCTAAAATGGGACATGGGAATGAAAAAAAAGTATTCCAATCTAAGTTAAATGAAGGTACTGTAGTCTTATCCATTTGAACATGCCAAAATGGAAAACAGAGTAAAAATCTGAGCCTATATATAATACTAGACTTTACATATTTAGCGTGATTCTCCATTTTTGCTTGTGACACTTTTAAAAGGTTATTACTTTCAGAATAGGTCACTGTCTGCTAAGTGCAGGTCAACTGGCAAAAAACCCAAAGTGCATAATTTGCCAGACTGTTAGGACAGTAATATTTTTATCCTAAAAAAAAGTTTGGGGTAATTCAGGGGCCTTCCTCTAGATTATGAGTCATTTTAAGTGTTCTCTTGTCATATAACTCAGTGTGAATTGACTGTTACTTTACTGCTTGTGACTTAGAGCTTGAGGAATCACACCAGAAATGTCCTCCCTGCTGGAACCACTTTGCTGTTAAATTTCTCATTTGGGATTGCTGCCCGCTTTGGCTTTTAATCAAGAAATTTGTCAAGTTTGTGGTAATGGACCCATTTACCGACCTCACCATCACCCTTTGCATTGTGCTGAACACGCTTTTCATGGCCTTGGAGCATTATAAGATGACGAAGGAGTTTGACCATATGCTTTACATAGGCAATTTGGTAAGTGAACATGAACTTGAAGTGATACCTGAGGAGTCTATTTCCTGCTTTTTAGAGTTTTGGCTGTGGCTTGGCAACCCCCTGTTTTGATATGCTGTCAGCATCACTTTGCCTATGATATGTCAAGAGAGTCCACATAGTCACCTCTTTCCAGGGGTGAAGAGAAATGAATGAACGACAAGGGTCTATTTTTATTAAACTAACATATTCTAATCTTATTGGTAACCATTAAAGCCATGTTTCTGGGCTGTTCCCTGTAGGTTTTGACTTTGTATCAGTTTAAGAAAATGAGATAAGAGGAAGATTAAAGAGGTTTATTTGGGATTTCTTTTAAAATGATAAAGCGTCAGTTCTTGGCAACTAATAGTAACTTTTAAGTTAAAAAAAAATACAGAAAAAAAATGACAAAGGTGCTTGAGCGTATCTAGATACTTATGTGGGAAGGTGTCTACGATTCATTTGCTGTATGTCCCTCTATGTCCTGCTGTGCCTCCCTGCCTTGTCCAGCTGTGTGTGCTTGGTCCCATGCAAACCCCAAGGCAGAGGGGACATGGAGCAAAGCATGGCTAATGCTTCGAGGGGAAAATCTTAATGTGCAAGCTGGAGCAGCCAGAGAGAGAGTTGCAAAGTAAGCAGAGACCGCACTTCTCTGAGGAAAAGCAGAGTGACAGATCTACAGCCAAGCTGCAGGGACAGCAAAAAAAGCCTTTCCAGAGGCGATACGGTACAATTTGTTAACCCAGGGGGCCCCTAAAATTCTGCAGTTACTACAAAAAGGAAGCTTTTTCTTTAATTGTCTTTCTCTGTTTATTTTTAAAAGTTACTGTGTTTTGCTGCTTTATAACTTAATGTTTAAAACACTTTTAATTCTAGAATAGTCTGTATTGGAAAAGGCACATGCTATCTAGCTATGGCGTGATAGAATTGCCCTTAAAATCTAGTGGTAGAAGCAGAGATATCCTATAGGATCCCATAAGTAACTCTGGAGTACCCTGGAACATGGATGCTGCTAAGTTTGAATTCGAGAATCTCATAGAAGAGATGAGAAAAGCCCTTTTTTTCTACACACCAAAGGCTTCAGTATCTTAAAGTGGGATTCAGCTTGCCTGATTTTAGGTATTTATGGTGTAGGAGCCTCTGTTGGAGCTGGTTGCCTTTGTCTCCCTGTAAAGTCAATGGAGAGTAATGGAAAATTTTAAGGCACAATTAATGTAATGTTTTAAAGACATTTACTTTTGGGTAAGGTGAACTAAGTCCTGGAGACCAGTGACTGTAGTGACCATTGACTATAGAGGGAGTATGCAGAGACACTACAGATGGGATGTCTGCCTTTAGTGAGAAGCATCCTACACTGGCGGGTGTAGGTGGGTAGTAACAATAATCAGACTTTTTGTATCAGTCTGAAGAATATGTGGTGCATCACATATGGATTTTTTTCTTTACCCTGATCCTTGTTATTCTTAGCTCTGGACCTCCTTGGGCAGGTTGAGGTCCTTCTCTTAGGCTGTGGGACCAGTCTCCAGTTTTTCAGCTGCTGGTTTTTTTTCTCCCTCTGTTGTTGTGCTAAGCAAAAATCTGTCTGGGTCTCTCTTGTCTCAAACCCATGCTCTTGCCCCCTGTGGAAAGCAGTAGGTAAGGGTAGCTCAGAAAGTCATCTCACAGGACTGCATTCAGCTCCACTTTGCAGCCAGCCTTCCTTGTTGTTGCTCAACAAATTGTGGCCTTCCGAGATGACTTAAAAAAAACCCTTTCAGACCCAGTATCCATCAGAGTAGGGGGCAATGCTGCCATTTCCCCCCTCTGGCATTCCAGATAGTAAATGTGCCTGCTCCTTGCTCTGCTTTTGGCAGATCAGCTTCTCCCTTTGTAGACCACAGGCAGTGAAACTTTAGCCCTTGGCATCCCTCCTGCCAACATGATTCCTGCAGACCTGCCGGGCACGAGCGGGGCTGTGCCGGGTGCCAACAAGGAAATAAAGGCAACGAGCAGGGGGAGGAATTGTAAAGCAAATTCTGCAAAATTTTGCAAAAAAAAAAAAAAAAAGTGATTACCTCACTGTGAATTTCTCAGCACTGCCTAGAGCTATTTCTTCTCTTTGTGCTAAAGTGTAAAATAAGCAAAACAGCCTGCTAATATTTTTTGTAGCAGGCCAATGGCACAGAGTGCTGCTCCCCTGAGATCCCAGGATGGGTCTGTGAGAGGCCAGACCACCCCTCTCGCCAGCTTTACTAAATCCCTGCATAACTGGATTGATTGCGAGTAGAGCAGGTCAGAGGAAGGTAATTCCATTTTGTGGAGGATTTTGCAAAGTCATTTGTAACAAAAATTGACATTTTTTACAATCTCCCATGAAAGGGAAGGGAGTTCCAGCTCCAGGGCAGGCTGCCAGGTGACTGCATCTCCTAAGCTGCAGACTGCCAGACCCCCCCTCTGCCCCCGCGCTGGGTGACTGTCACCTTCCCATTGCATCTAAACCTCTTTGAGTGCTTATACTAGCATTAAATGTGGGGAAATACTAAAAAGGGCAGATCTTTGGCATTTTTTCCTCAAAACAAATGTTTCTGAGAGAAATGAAAGAATGAAAGTAGAATATGAATTCGCTTTCTCTAAGAGCGATTCTTTGTCTGCTGCCGGTCATTTGAGATCTCCTGCTCTGATTGTCCATCTACTTCACGCAGCACCTGCCACCTCCAGACTCCTTTAGCTCATCACTTACAGGAAGCAGCATTTTCAAATGTGATCAGAAGGCCAGCGAAGCACGTGCACATCTTTACATGGTTCATCTGCCTATGCACCTCTTAAAAATAGGAAGATAGGGCGAGATTCTCGTAATTTTTCTTTTCCTTTAGAAACTGAGATACTGTTATACAATATAAGAGCTTAAATAGCTGAAATGATAGATAAAAGAATTGTTTTTAAGACAAAGTCCTCCGAATCAGCAGTGGCATATTTAGCTCCAGTGGGATGTTATGTTACTTGTTTTCTTTCCAGCCACTATCGTATTGAGTATCCCGCCTCTTGTACAAGCGCAGCCGCCATGTACCAGGTGCCGGCGATTTGACAACTGCCGTTTGAAATATGTAGCTGGTACACGTACACAATTCTTGATGCCTTTAGGAAGGCTCAGACATTTTGCTATCTTACTGTGACATTTCCTTCTCAGAAGGCTATTGATTAAAATGATTCAGGCAAAGAAAGTGATCCTCCTGAGTCATTTCTCAGCAAAATGGTTGCATAATGTACGCAGCGTGGTATCGTGGTTTTTAAGGCAGTCCCCTGGATACAATTTCACAGACATCCAGTTTCATTTTGTTCTCTGTCCTAAGGGAAATTGGAGCATTCTGGTGGAATCTTTGGCATCCCTGATCACCGTGACTGAGAAATTGTTGGCTAGTTAGAAATATGAGACAGGTTGTTTTGCTGGGTTCTTGGTATGAGGCGGTGATGGATGACAGTCCAAACTGTTGCAGCCCAAGGTTTTACTTTCCTGATGAGAAAGAGAAGGTATTTTACATAAGGAACTGTATAAAATGGCTGCTTGGAAGAATTAATTCTTGAAGCATTACAAAGTAAAGACAAGCCTTCCTCAAATGCAGGCTATGATCATTTATTTTTATTCCTTAATATCTTCATTATATAATCTTAACTTTTCCCTTCCTCATCTTTGTTATTCAGAGTTGATCAGTTTTGCTGGGATACCGCTGTAAATATTCAGCTTATTGGAAGGAAACCGTTTCTCCTTGACTGTATGTTACTGATATGTGAGCTCTGGATTCTCCCCACTATTTTGACCTACACAGTGCATTGATATTGGCTGTTTTGTGGAAAACCATGCGCTTTAATATATAAGTGCAACATAGAATTTTTCAGAAACGCAAAGCTGTGCACATTGTACTGTGACTTGGAATGAAAATAAAACAGTCTATGAAGAACTTGATGCCCACATTTTGTCATTTTAAATTGACTGTAACCTTGCATTGTGCATTTAAACTGGTACTTAAGGAGGACATACGAATGGACAAGACCCGATTCTCTGAGATACTTTGCAGGAATACGTTAAAACTGAATTTGCTGCCTGCAGCTTTCCCTTTCCCTCTCTCTCTGCCTCATAGGTAATATTTATATGTTGTTTTAAAGAAAAATGGTCCAATTACAACTTCCACCATATGACATTTGAACTGGGTCATAAATAAGCAATGTGTTCCCAAGATGCTGTGAAAAAAAATTGCCGTGACTATTTGTAAAAAAGACTTGGGCTCAAATTAGAGTTTCTAATTGCCTTCGCTGCCAGCCATAACCTCAGAATGACTGGAGGCTTGCGTTGCCCTGGTATTGATAATAATAACAAAATAAAAAGGGATAATACAGCAGGTACACTGCAACCCAAATACCCCTTTAAAACTCCCACTCTATTCATTCTGGTTTCTCTGATGAAACGAACAGATTTAACCTTTATAAACGGTACCTTTACACTTTCTTTTTTGCCACTGGGATTATTCAGATGATGGAAGGAGATGGAAATGTATGTTCCAATCCAGAGTTTGAATTCAGATGTCATTGTAAGTTTACAGCAGTATCAAATATTATTGTGAAAAGACTAGACAAAGTTGTAATAGTGATAAAGAATCAGCCATGAAAAATAAAGTATTTGCTTGTAAATTGTTTTTGGTTTTCCGCTGTGTTCACCTGTATCAGTGGAAAGTTTGCAAGCAAGATGTACTTAAAAGGTCACTTTGACTCCGTATTTTCTTTCTGCAGGTCTTCACTGGGATTTTTACAGCAGAAATGATCTTCAAAGTAATTGCCCTTGACCCCTACTACTATTTCCAGCAGGGCTGGAATATTTTTGACAGCATAATTGTCATACTAAGCCTGATGGAACTGGGTTTGTCCAGCATGGGAAACCTGTCTGTTTTACGCTCTTTTCGACTGGTAATGGTCTTATTCTGTTCTTTTATTACATATAAACTCTGACATGAATGCAACGTATTTTCTTAAAAACACATCTACTGATAAAGATTTTAATTGCTGCAAACTCCTGAACAGTACGTGACACTAATTATAGGCTGCGGGATAAATGGAATTGTTCCAGATTTACATAAGGGTAAATGAGAACATAATTTGATTCTTTCTAGCTGTGCCAGGTACTTATAGCACACTTAAAATGTTTGAGTTCCAATTTGTAACAAAAATCTGCCATTTTATACCTGTACACCTGTTAGCATAGTCAGCACATAATTGATAGCCCAAGGAATGCAAGAGCCAGTAACTTGTCATTTTAGAAGTTGTTATTCCTAAATTATGTTAGAAACATGCCACCATTCTTTTAAATGTTGTCAAAAGAAAATGTCTTTGAATTATTCACAGAGTGATTTTTTTTTTTCCTAGAACTGATCAGCATAACATAGCATCTGTCTTTCACGGGAACTCCTTAGCTGTCAGCTCCTTTGTTATGCACGGGATAGTGGTATTCTATTAATGAGATACTGTCGACATATTGGAACAGAAAAGTAGTTTCCTTGCCAGCCTGACATTTGTGTTGCACTTCATGTACCAGGATGTCCATGCTAATCATTCTGGCCATGATATGGCTTCACAATTTGGAAAGACCAGAAAAATAAGCCCTTATGGTTACATTTACTGGAAGACTTGTTTGTTTTTTTTTTTTTTTCCAAAATTCTCTGCACCACTCAGAAATGCAAATTTTTTCACTGCTGCTGCTAGGTCCAGAGAGTGTCCTCTCGTTTTTTGAGCAATCCCTCTTCAATAGGACTGAAATTAAACCTTCATCTGAAAACACAGCACAAGGGCTAGGAACCATTTACATCCTTAAAATAGGTCTTAAGTGGGGTGTGGGTTGAGCATAGACTGCGTGATCCTCAGCACAGAGGTGATTTTCACCCTGGGAGCTAACAGCTAATAACATCTGGCTGAGGCTTGCTCTGAAACGCAGAGGAATTGCTTCTCTCTTTGTGGAATTGAATCCTGAACCCTTTCCCCCAGATGCCTGCCAGGCTGTTTAATTTGAGGAGGAAAAGCAACGTAAAAGAAAATATTAAAACCTGAGACTTTCTCCTTCCATGCTCTCCCCACCATGATATTGGGGGGATGAGCCTCTAAAAGCACATCTATCTCATAAGGCAGAGTATAGCTCTGGAAAGGTTAATTCTCATCCAAGAAGCCCAACTGATATTTTATTAATAGGTGAAGTGAGGTTAACAGGAAGCATGGCTAAAATCACCTCGTACCACACACACTGTGGCATTTAATGTCTTTCACATGCTACCCACTTTAATAATTCATAGGCTGAAATGTCTGTTGCTTCTGTGAACTGACACTGTTGTTTATGTTTTGTTCACAGCTGCGAGTCTTCAAATTGGCAAAGTCCTGGCCAACCTTAAATACGCTCATTAAAATCATTGGTAATTCAGTGGGTGCCCTCGGTAACCTCACTCTTGTGCTGGCAATCATCGTCTTTATTTTTGCCGTGGTAGGAATGCAGCTTTTTGGGAAAAGCTACATGGACAATGTGAAGAAGATAAGCACGACTGGCAATTTGCCACGGTGGCACATGAATGATTTTTTCCACTCGTTCCTCATCATCTTCCGAATTTTGTGTGGGGAGTGGATCGAGACCATGTGGGACTGCATGGAAGTAGCTGGGCAGCCGCTGTGCCTTCTCGTCTTCTTATTGGTCATGGTGATAGGAAACCTGGTGGTGAGTCCTTGAGATGTTTTTTTCTCCCTTTCCAGGCGGATGTGTGCAAATGTGCCTTTTTTAAATCCAGAAATGTCAAATCTCACATTGCTCCATGGCTTTAATTTAACGAACCAAGTTGTCACCCAGAGAAACTTGTTCATATCCCAGGTACAAAACTGATAGAATTGCATTACTAATTAAGAATGAAGTCTTACTGTTTTTTGCAGAACAGATAATGTTTTACTAGAAGAAAGGTACATGGGCTGGTTATAATAATTTTATTTCTTAAGCCATTCATGGGGCTGAAGGGATTCCAGATCTCTTTTCCATACAGGAGTGAATATTGCCTCAGTGTCCACTGTAGCAGGATATGTTTTTATTTCCCTTCATTTTTGGTCCAGAACATTTGAACCTTACAGCTAGCACAGTGTCTTTGAGTGGAGTTTCGAATGTCTTTAGCCTGAATGTTCTAGGAAGCTGCAGGTTGTGTTTACAATAATGTCACTTGCTCGCTTGCTTTTTTAATAGACTGTCCCATAAGCATGGCTTACATAAGCTCTGAACCTATTAAGACTGAATTGTATTTCCCTGTTGACAACTTATGGAGCGCTTTGCTGGCTTGCAGTCATTGTGGAAATGTTTCGTCTGTTCAGCTTACAGAGCATCTTTCACATTGTGGCTCTAATGGGCTTACTGTTTATGTAGTGAGTTGTTTAATAGTAGATGCTGCTATAAAAAATGTTGGGGTTTGCTACCAATTGCTTTTAGTGGTTGTTTTGCTGTTAAGCACCCAGTGTTTTGATTCTCAGCTGCTGGTATAGAAAAGTTCTTGAAAGAGCTTGTAGAAAAACAGAGCACATTGGGTTTTTTACATGAATTTATATTTTAACAGTTATTTTTGCATTGAAAATGTTGATTGCAAGAGCAAATTATATTTTATAAGCTTTTTTATAAAAGTCAAAAGATTAAACTATGATTACTCAGAAAGTGGCATATTACTTATGTTTTTTCCCTAACTTCCCATTTCTACAGATTTTTCTTGGAATGAAATGTGATTAGAGGAGCTGGGGCAAATTATTACTTTCTGCATATCTTTTTGGGGAGTTTAGTCTAAGATCCAGAAAGTTAATCTCTCCCTGCCATTATGCAATGGATTCTGTGTGTGATAATGAAACCTGAAAGTAATGTATGGTAAATTCTGGGGAAAATGTTAACATTTGAAATATTCATGGATTATTGAAAGATGTGAATTTGCAACGTCTGATACCCTTACATATTAACACTCATCAGTGTGCATAAGTTCTGTTAAACAGAAAATTAGATTCAGCAGAGATTGCACAAACGTTATCTACATGTACTTAACCTCCAGTGCTCAAAAAAACACTGTCTCAGATGTAAAACCGGATACTGAAAACCTCTGTCAGCCTGGATAAGCTGAAGTTACTGGTCATCTGAAAGCAAAAATGCTAGCTTTATCCTCTGCAGCCAACATTTCTGTAAGCATGCAGCCATGACCTGTAAATAGGAATGATTACTGTCTGTAGACCACTCAAAAAAAAAAAAAAAAAAAAAAAAAAAAAGGAAATGTTCCATAGATGTGAAAAGAACAACAGATTCTTAATCATGACACTCATCTGGTGTCAACTGTGTTACACAGAGATTTCATGATTTTTCATAACTGGTAAGTTAGAGAGAAGGTCATCTTATTCCTCTGGCATCAGCAAAATTCTTGTTTGCTTTAGTGAGAATGGATTGAATTCACAAACTCAGTTATTTGCTGAACATCATCAGACCCAAAACTTCTGGTAGCCAAAAAACACCACAAATCCTTTAAAATAAGAAGACTCGAGCACTAGATCTTTTACCTTACAATGTGTGCCAGCAGAATTTATCTTTTAATTTGCTGAGATACTCTTTCCTCCTCTGCATTTCAAGAGTCAGTTCTGATAAGAAAAATATTATCCTGAGGTTGTACCTCATTTGGATTCCGAATGCCTTCTTAGTCTCTGAAGGCACAGAGGAAATCCTGTCTCATTTTTCCCTATGTAGCAGACCTGCACGCTCATCTAGATTAAATGCTTTTATCTGTCACATAAGCCAGCACTTATGGTAGTGTCTGTGATCACTTTCCCAACTGCAAGGCTAAGCCTTACAGAGCAGACCTGCTCTTTAACTACTGTAAAGTTAATGGCTGCAACTTCTGTTGGAAGAGTTACAACTGCTGCAATTCCGTGGTACGTTCAGTGACTTGGTTTGCAGGTCTTACTGAGCCTCACTAACGTAAATTCAAAGGAATGGTGGAAGAAAAGCAAGGAAAGTTAGTAAGTGCCCTGGGGAACTCCATGTTATAGAGCAGTCCAGCTGTTGAAAGGAATTTTAGTAAATCTGAAATCTTTGGTTTGTATCCATATATCCTGAAAATGTCTTGGAACGGTGCAGTGTCATGTGAAACTATGTTTACTGCTGGTCAGCTGATATTTGAGTCATCTTCAAAGAATCACATTTTACAGCATATTTGGAAAGTTAAGTGCTGTGTAACTGCCTTTTGCACAATAATATGGTGCTACTGTTGTCAGAAGGTATTTTTAGAGCCATTGAAGCCACTTTGGAAGGTAAAACCAAACCAGACAGATAATAAAATAGTTTCTCCCTCATTTGTAAGAAGGAGCTTCTGAAATTGCTAACTAATTATGCTTACTGTTAAGTTTTATGAAAGGCTTAAGATATTTCCTACGTATGTTAATGTTACTGAGGTTAATAAGGAAAATCACTGAGACAGAAATTATTAAGAAGATGTAGGGGAATTTGGGTAGTGAGGCAATCCCTGGTGCCCCCTACTCTGGTGGGTCAGCCGATGTGAGATTTGAGTGTGACACCAACCACTTCTCAGGGGACAATTGTGTGTAATGGGTGCTAACAACGTGCATGAATAAAACTGACACTTCAATCACAGAAGGAATAACCTTCCAACCTCTGTGTGTGCATGACGTACACTGGCCAAGCCACCCTTTTATTCTTCTCCCAGCCACCTGGATGAAGCCTGTTTTCTATCAGCTTCTCCTGAAATACCACCAAGTGAAGGGCAACTCAATACAGGGCAGAAATGCACTTACTGTCTTTGCTCGTGCTCCGATTTGGCTGTGTACGACATAGTCAGCACCCAAAAAGCACCTGTTAGTGTTCACCCAAGCTAACAGCTGCAGTGCATTAGTCCAGAAACTTAAGGCTGAGTTTCTGGACTGCCGTTGTCTCACTTCTGCCTCGTTTACATACATCTCCTAGTCATTCCACGGCATATACACCACCTTTCCCCAATCCACCACAAGCTGGTAACTCAATGCTGCATTTCCATGGTGGATTTTGTCTTTCTTGAGTCACAGGCATGCCAACATGTAGAGGCTGTAACCAGGGAAGTGACATCTTCAGAATTTTCCTGAAAGGTGAAATATGAGGCTGGAAATGCTCTTTTAGGATCAGTCCTACGCTTCTTTTTTTGTCTACTGTCCATGGAAATGCTATTCACTCAGGAAAATATTAATGACATTTTCTAAGAACACAAAGGTAGACAGCACCACCAATTTCTAGGGTATCAGGCTATCCTGTAGGAAGAATTGTATAACTGTTATCGTTGAATTAATGTGATGCATGGAATTATGAAATACAAAGTGCAAGGTCGTGCACTCAGCCCTATTTAAGAATTTATGTTATGATCGAGTAGCTTACCAACAGAAAATGTTTGAGAAGATAATATAAGTATTGCATATCAGTCACTGTGGACATCTACATCTAAGATAATTGATGAGGGGAATGCAGAGCTAGGCATGGAAGGAGAACAGTTTAAGTGACAGGATACTGCTCATCCCAAGACAAAGGAGTATAAATCACTGCAGGTACCTTTAGGCTGGGATTGGAAAGGAGGCTTCTGACTGTCAGGGCAGTGAGGTTGTTTAGGAGGACTTTCCAGCAGGACTGACTAGCCCTAAACCAGCAGCGTGTGACATGGAGCTTGGTTAGTTTGTGAAGGAAACAACCCATGTTAGCAGGGGGCTTGACTTGGTGACCCAAGAGGACCTTCCAGTCCCATCTTCCTATGGTAATTTGGGTGCCTGGAAGCAGAGCTGCTCAGCATAGGTTGGATGAGATTTGAAGTGGCCTGCTTTGGTTAAACCCAACGGAAACTTTTATCTGGAAAAGTCAGATATCCCTGGAGCCCATCCTTTTATTCTGCTTGCACATCTCAGCAAATTTAATGGGTGTGTTTTTCTGTTTTAACACTGCTCATGACTGTGGCACACAGAAGTCTGAAAATGTCACATTATTGGAAAAAAGAGGTTTGTCCTTCCCTACAAGTCAGTGTAGGACAGTTCCTTGAAGAGGTGTTCTAGGAAAATGCTGCTAAACCTCCATCAGGTTAAACTCCGTGGATTCTCAAGCTGATCAGACACCAAAAAAATTTCATTAGGCCTCATTCACCACCATGTTTACCTTTAACAGCCACAATCTGTTGATAAAATGTCATATTACCAGAGCTGTTCTGACAGACACATGTCTCTGCAGCAGGGCAAGAGAGAAAGAAATCAAGTTATAGGGAATGTGAGCAATGCACAACATCTTAGTAAATCCACTTCACCATGTCCTTCCACCAGTCTCCCTTCCTACCACTAAGAGGTTGTCCTGAGTACCACCAATGAAACCTGGATGGGAATAAATATCCTAGAAGGAGGAGAAAGGTGAGAGGGATGAAGGGACATTTAGCACAAATCTTGGCCTGATAGATGTGCAAGAGAGAGATTTGGGATGGGGAGGATTTTTTGGGTGGGGAAGAGGCATGGCTACATGCATATGGAGTCCCCATCCCTGGAGGTACTTAAAAGACATGTAGATGTGGTACTTAGGGATATGGTTTAGTGGTGGATTTGGCAGTGCTAGGTTAATGGTTGGACTTGATGATCTTAAAGGTCCTGTCCAACCTAATTGATTCCATGATTCTATATGTGACGCTTAGTCTATGAGAAGAAATTCATAGCAATTTCCTGCCCTGAATCACTTTCGTAAGTGACAGACCCTAAGTAACGTAAAGAGTCATTGGGTCCCATGTGACTATCTAATACTTAGTAATTATGGCTGTAATCCTAAGGAAGGCAAAGTCACTTTCTATGTGTGCATGCAAATTTTCGGGTATTCAGATCAATTATTTTCTTTCTGGCCTGATTTTTTAACATTAAGAACAAAGTAAAGGCATATCATGTGTATAAATACATTTCCTTCAGTTAATTACTGAGTGTTACCACCTGAACACCACAATTTCTAACCGAGGAACATAAAAGGGAGTGTATTTGGCCATTGTGTAGCCAGACTGGTAGCCCATCCTGAGGGTATCCATCAGCTGGCCAACTGTATGGATGTAACAAGAGTTTCACAGGCAAGTGACTATCCCAGCTGAAAGTCTGTGGTCAGCACAAGGTACGAAGTAGTTTCATAATATGGAGCAAAAAGATCTTTTCCATTTGTCCTCAGCACCGTAAAATGTTCCTAGGCACATTTAATTTATTAGTGTAGAAGTAGCCATAAGGTCCTGTCTCACCCAATGCTGATACATCCCCATCACTGCAAATTTCTCAGCAGATCACAGCCAGGTTTGAAAGAGGTTTATAGTAATCTGTCAGATTTTCTCTTTGTTTAAATGAAATGGATATAGAGAACTATCACTGTCCTTTGTGGTAAAATCACAAATAATAGCAAAATAGCTAGGCACCTAACAGGCCTACGTAAAAGTGGATTACAATTTTACATTTCAAGAGCTCAGACAGCAAAAGCATATTACGATGGTCAAAGAAGGTCTTCAGATGACACTTGTATTTCTGCCTGACATGAAGGGACTGTCACTGAGGGAAGCTACATCAAGACTCTGGCATTTTTAAAGACGTGAAGCATTACACCAGGGGTTTTCAAGACCATGAAACTTTTTACAGTGTGATTAAGGGTTGCTTTACCCCAAAGGAACAAAGCCTCATTCATTAAGATCTCTTGTGCCAATAAAATGAATGAAAACGGAAAAGTAATAACATATGATTGCACATTTCCAGCTATCTCCTTATTTTATTTTCAAATTATATACAAATCTAGAACTACCAAAACCCCATTTTCATGTTTTTTAGTGTCCATCCCTAGAGAAATGTACAACTCAAGAGCTGCAGCCAGACATGCTGCCCTGAATCAAGTTCATTATTTTTGTAGTTAATGACAAACATGTTCTTATTCATGGGGGCCACTGAAGACATCCACTCTGTGAATAAAGGTTAATCTCCTTGGAGGGAAATGTAGTATTTATATTGCATCTGATGATTAATATAAATGAACTGGAATTTTAAAATATTTTGTGCCTTCTAACTGCAAATACTAGGTTAGATCTGCTTGCTGGAAATTAAAGCAAGTTTGGGGAGAAGGTATTACAAGCCCTAGTTACAACATTTGAAGTTTTATTTTTTTAATTTTCAAATGACGGTAGAGGTCTGTGTCCTCAAGCTTTGTACATTGTACTTCTACCACCAAGCAGGTACTCTCCTTGGGGCTCACTAGTTCCACTTCTTGCCAAATGGGAGACAGAGGGGATAAGGTGCAACTGTATAAAGCTGGCGAAGAACAGTGTTTTTCAAGGAAATGTGCATCCACAGGAAGTTCACAGAAAAGTTCAGGTTGTCCCAAGACTTGCATGAGCACCGCCTTCCCTCCGCACTCTGTACCCCCATGTTCATGTCCTGTATGCCATTGTTCACCTTATCTGCTCTTTCAGCAGCTCCCAATGTTCTAGAAATGTGCATTTGCGTTTTGGTTACATCAGCTGAGAAGTCCACTAGACAAGCAGGCAAGAATAGGCATGTCAGTAACAGTCATCGTCAGGACACACAAAATCTGCAAAGCCGTAAGCGGAGTGCATGTGGGGCACCGTGGAGGAGGAGGACTTATCATAAAGCTGCAGGAGCCATAATGAGAGCTGAGGGAATACTGGAGATGGGGGCTGGAGAGATAGAGTCCAGAAGCAGCCAGGGAGCCCAAGGGATCATTAGAGAGAAGTGGAAGTGTCATCTGAGTCTGTCTCATCAACTCGGACATTTATATAAGGGAGGTGAATTTTCTTTCTTGAGTCACGTGCAGCTTTGCAGAAGAGCAGTCCAGAATACATGAATAAGCACATCTGGGGACATGAGTGAAATAGAGTCAAAACAACTCTCAGCTTGTTACCATCCTTTTTGCTTCCACTGATGTATGCTTACGGCTGGCAGCAGGTACATTTAGTGCGATACTGGAGAATTCAAACCTCGGAGGAAAGTACCTAAACCCCAGCACATTTCCCAGCTTCTCCCTTCATATTTTTCATGCCAGCTACCTGCATAGTCCATGTGTCCCAAAGCAATTTTTGCTATTTGTATTCCCCATTATCCACCCTTGCAGTGTCCGGGAAGCAGAGCACTCAGATAGCTGATGCTTTTGAGCAAACATCTCGCTGTATTTACTTAAGTATTAAACATCCTCAAGAGTAATGAAAGATCCACCAGAATGATAGCATCATGTGATGAATCTAAAAGATAAATCCTGACACCAACCATCAATCAGTCCAGTTGCCTCTGATGACTCCTAGCAGAGATGGAAAGCTTGCATCCTCATATGGGTTACTTTAAAGACAAACCTTCTGCCTAAGAGTCCAGGCTTTAAAAATTGCGTGATTTATCAGTACCTACATAAATAACTATCATTTATTTATTGAGTAGATATATCCCACCCTGATGTGTAACATCAGATGCTGGTGCTAAAAAGTCTGGGGAAATTAACCTCAGGATATTTATGATGGACCGTCAAAGACTGCTGGGCTTCAAAAATGCTATTTTATAGTAGATTAAGTAGAGTCCATTCAAAGCTGGGAGGTATAGGGCTGCTCTGCCCAAGAGATGTGAAGGAAATGCACCTGAGAAGAGATGGGGGGAGAAACTACTTTCAAAATGTATTCCTAAAAAGTAATCTGATTCCTTCTGTCACCCTACATTTCTCAGTTTCTGTATCATGCCACAGGCTCAGCTGTTTCTTCTGAAGAGTTGAATCTTGGCACTTGATGACTAAAGCCAAGCATGCATCTCATATTAGGGGACAAGTGTGTTCAGTTCCTGTTTTCAAGGTACTACATGGTGTGTCCATGTTGAATATATACTAAAACCTACTGATTTTTTTCTCTGCAACATCTACCCACAGGAAGGCAGATTTTTTTAATACAAATATCCAAAATCCTAATAAAAGTCAGCATACAGAAGAGGAGCAATCTTTTGCTTCTGATGCAGCTCAAAGGCGGCTGAAAACAAAAACTGGACTAAGGCTCTTTTTTCATCTGTGAAATAAAGAATTCCCAAAAGCAATAATTCAAACTGGATTCATTGGTGGGCTGTGACAGATTTTGGTATTTGGTGCAGGTTTTCTTTGGTAGAATTGTAAGTACAGCTTCTTGATCTATAAATGAGTCACTGGGATGTATCAGAGAGGAATAAAATCTGATAATAATGCTAGTATTCTTCTGTAGGTATGTATATAAGGGAACATGAAATGATCTCTCATTAATCTTCATGGGTGTGAGACTTATTAGACACATGGAGGAAGAAGAATGCTAATACATTAGTTCAATCAACCTGCCCCTTGGAAACTGTCCTTATGCCTTTTGTTCTAATTGTGTTTCCAAGTCAGAGAGTTCTCTAAAAATACTGCTTAAGCATTGACTCCATTATATGAACTGCTGACAAGATGAATTTTTTTTTTATAGGATCCACCATATATACATATGTACATATATATATATTTTATTTGTGAAGATGATACTAGTGAACTGTTTGTTGAGATTTGGTTGTAGTCCGGGGATTGAAGAGGAACTGAGTTTTCAAAACAAAAACTGCAGCCCTGTAATATAGAAGGCATCAGTAGGGTAAAATACTGTCCATTTTTTGTATTACATCTGTCCTTGGTTAATAGCATAAGTAGGGTTTTGTCAGTGGTTAAGTTCTTGCTAATAGCTGGGTAGTTACTGAAAGTCTAGAAGACACCGAGTCAAATTTAATTGGACAAGAGTGTGCAAAGGTAGGTACAACTAAATGTGTCTCATTTTATTAATGTCACTGTGCGAGTTGGCTGGATGTCACTGAAAGGGTAATGACAACAGGATTCTTCCTAGCATGTGTTGAACGAAGGGCAAGGTTTTAATATTAAAATAGACCAGGTGGTACAAATTTAACGCATTATTCATTACTCCTAAATATCTTATACTTTTGTTTAAAAAAAAAAACAGTTAAAAATATTATTTTTCCTCACCAAAACTAAGCAGTGGGCAGTTCATTCTAACAGTTGCCTCTAGAAATAGCTTGTTAAAAGGGATATGTGAAACAATCGGCTAGTCATGACAGCCGTAACCTTCTAAGGAGGTGTATTGTATTTAAAAGAATTTATCTTTTCCATGTACAGTGCATATTCATATCTGCATTTCTCCACCTAGCACATACGTGGCAACATGGTCTATGGCTTCCCAAGAAAATATGCTGAAGAATACATTTGGAAACTAAATGTAGTACACAGGATTAGATACCAGTTTCCTGCCTTTTGGAGTCTTATTAAAAAGTAAAAAGTTCCTGCAGTCAAAGAGGTCCTACCTTTGATCTCCTGCTACCATCCCACATTTACACCTGTTCCCAAAAGTCAGCTTGGCTGGCTCTTACTCTCTTAAGCTCCTCTAAATCCAGTAAAACCACTGGCCCACATTCGCCCAGGAGAATGTCCGATAGGTATGGATCTATTCCATTGATTCTGTATTACTGTAAATGGTGCAAAGGAAAGGAGAATCAGACCTGTTGTTTTTTTATCCCTCTTAACATTTTTATTTCTTTGCTGCTATTTAAGTCTCCTGTGTTGCATTTCCCTGTCTCTAGATTTCATGTTTTATGTTTTCTTCTTCCTGTTTTGTTTGGGCCATCCCTAGCCAGATTCTTGTTTAAATTAGTTCTCATTGAATATGACCCAACTCTGCCCTTCCTTTATTTTTCTTCTACCTAAAATGTATTTTCTTTCTTTTTGGTCAGCTCTGGCCTTGATTATAGTAATCCCCTCTTTGACATTGCCACATATCTCTGCTGTACTCTTCCTGGTCTCATGCTTTGAGCAAATCTTCTCCTCTTTCAACATTGCTTTGGCTTTCTGCCTTTCATGAGATCTTCTGCAAGCCCCATCTCATCGTGTATCTTGACTTCACCCTTCCCAATGCACAAGAAATTCCAAGGCTCTGTACTGAAGCCATTTGAAATTCTTGTAATTGTTTCAATGCAAAAGTGGTTTTCTTTTTTGACCAAGCCAATTTTTGTACAGAAGCTCTGTCTTCTGTGGGTCCTAGTCATATTTTCTTGGGAAAAGAGTACATGATAACTGATCTTAGGATTTGTATTGAAGTATATTTGATATTTTCCACGCTGAATTTTCACAGAGATGAAAATTTGTCCTTGGGGATAGACATTTTTCAAGCAGCTCTACTCTCAGTTCATCTTCTTTCCCCTCTGTTTGCTGCTTCCTCCCCCACCTTCTCTCCCCAAGAGAACTCTCTTCTCTTTCTGGACCCCCTCAGGTATACCCCTTTGTTGTAACCACACAACTAAGAGCACGCTCATGCTCCTTGTGCTACAAACTCCTTTCTATGGGTGTTTCTTCCAGGAGGATTTCCATGTCCCTTCTCCTCTTCTGTAACTCTCCTGTCTTGTCTCTTAGATTAAGATATCATGCCATCCTATTTCTGAGAGATTCAGCAAGTGCAAAATGCCTCCTGATGGTCTCTCTGCTTGAAAACACAGGCAGGTGGCTGCATGTATAAATTGGCCAAGGCATGAACTCAAGTATTATGGGTGTCCCTCCTCTGTCTTGGTAGGACATTCCCTGGCCACCCCATCTCAGCTGGTGCCTGGGCATTCAGGGGACGGCCCTGGCTGGGGACAGCAGCCAGGAAGCAATCCTGCCTGGGGGAAAAGCAGGGAAGGGAGGTCAGCTGCTTAGCCTCAGAGACAGAGAACAGGACATGGTTTGTCTTTGTTTACTACTGCAGATGCAATGTTTAGATTATAAAATGGACTAGCTGCCTAGCTCTTGGTTCCTTTCTTCTCTCTAGCAGACTGGCAGTGAGCATAAACTCATAAAAATGCTCTTACGGACAACTTACACCACCAACTATCTGCTTTGCTTCCCCAATTTTACATTTATCTTGCACTAAAGAAGATTTTGAGCAACCTCAGCTGCTCAGATTTCAGCCAGGCACAGAGAATACAATTAATAAATAAAATCATTTTCAAATTTCCACATCAGCAATTTCCACTTGTATTTCCTGATATAACTAGATAGTCAAAGTTGAGGTCATCATGCCTGGAAAGAAGAGTTTTCTTCGATCATGTGTTTGAGCACAGACTTGATTTGAAGGATGCTGGTAACTAGTCCTCCACAAAGTGCTTTCCTTATATTTTTCGTAATGCTTCACTGCTAAACACAGCTCAGAGCCAGCTTTGTACTGTAGATATACGTTGTGGGAAGAAAGGATATCCACTGTCTTCCCTTTCTTGCAAAAGGACAAGAATATCTCCCTGGGGCTTTAGGAAGCACTAAGAAACCTGCAGAAGTAGCCACAGTTAAGCCAGAGAACAAAGGAGATGGGCTGCTGCCTGAGGGCACCACAGGAACCAGGAGCAGATGACAGCAGAGGAAATGGGTCACTTTTTAGGACAACAATCAGGCATGAGTGTCACCAGCTCCTGCCTTGCAAATACAGGGTGGCTCTTGTTTTGGAGACATAACTGGTACCACTGCTGGTAAACCCTCTTGTCCTGTTTCTTTAATGAAAAATAGGGGTTTGTCCCACTTTTGAGTCATCAGTCTTCTCCAGTGGAGGTATGTGAAAGGTGCAAGCCCCACTGTTTGTGGTGAAGGCAGGAGATTTTGTACCGAGGAAAATTACCAGTAGAAATCTATTTCTTAGCTTCCCTGAAAGACGCCCGCCCGGCTGGCAGAAAGCTGTCACTCTGTTCTGCCCTCCCAGGAACCTGCACTTGCAAAATGCAAAAAAATCAGAACCTCCTTACATCCCCCAAATTCACTAAATAGGCATCCTTTTCACATTTTACTTAATAGGAAAGTGTCATTCCGTGGTAGAGCGTAAGTTATAATATCAAACCTGGGAAACGTCTTAGAGAATACATTTTACAGGAAATGGTGTTCCACTCACTGTTAAAAAAAAAAAAAAAAAAAAAGAAGAAGAAGAAAGAAAAGCAAGTGTTAATTAATTCTTGGTGCTCTGATTTAGTTTTCTAGTCTCTGGGCTTATCCTCATATTGGTTTTGCTTTGGTGTAATATATTCAACGCAGGGACTCATTCCTTACTGTGACCATTTTCACTGTTTTTTTTTCTCTTGCTATTCTGTTTCCAGGGTGTTTTTTATCCTTTTGTTTCTCTGTGGCTGACCTTTCCCCAGGTGTTTTCTGCCATGTGTGAATGGGAATTACCTCTTTCTCTTGATCTCCAGTCCTGACTGCCCAAGGGACATGATGGCCTGTAGATGACTGAGTGCAAATCTTAGTGCAGTCTTTGGTCATGGCTGCATGTCCACCTCGCCAGGGAGGTGTAGGATCTGAATTTTAAAGAGATGACTCCAGGAATCCCACTCTGCATTGACCGGGCAGTGTCCTCCACATGAGTCCAGCCATGCGGGGTTAGGGCTGGTGTGATCTCCGAGTAAAAACCACAGAGTTAAAACTTCCAAAATTAAGATTATTTGCTTCTGTCTAGTCATTGTTTAATAATTAGTAGAGCAGCTGATGAGGTGGTATTTGTATACAAGTAGCGAAAATATTCCAGGGATAATGCAGGTTTTTCTTACCTATCATCACTCCTTGCTTGGAGCAGCAATAGCAAAGACTCTCAAGTGTGTACAGTCAGTCCAAGTCTGTGCAGTCTGTCTTGCTTTCTAATTGTCCTGACATCCTCATCACCATGACAGCAAAACACTTTTGTTGACTGAGCACAAAGGTAATTGTCTCTTGGTTTGTAATTAATAAACTTTCCATAGTTTTCTTAATGCTTTTGGGGTATGCTGAGACTTTAACATCGTGAAAACAGCTGTCTTGCTGGGAGAAGTTTGCAACTGGAATTGTCCAATAGCATTGTTTGTCCATCTAGATAGTGGTTTCAGAAGTCCACAGCAGCTCTGATGGAGCCCTTGCTATGCTAGTGAATTAGTGTTGTTTTGATATCTGATGAAAAACTTGTGGCAACATGTTTGCTTTTATGCTAGGGCTTTAGTGGTAGAAAGAATATATTTGCCTCTACTCACCAAGAATATATCTTCCTCCACCCACCATCCCACTCTCCTCTCTGAAATCAGTCCTGGAGAATAAGATTTTCAGATCAGAAAGCACTTGGTTTCCAGAGCCTCATCTTCTGATCCCTCTAAGGGACTTACTTTCAAAAAACACTGAAAGTCATAAGCTAAAAAAAAAAAAAAAGAAAAAATTCAATTCAGTAGTTCTTGACCAGTATTTGGAGAGGTATGGTTTGTGTGCATGTTTATGCCCACTTATGTGGGCAACAAATGAAAAGGACTTGACAACACGAGGGACCCACCGGGTCGTGGTAAGAAGTGTAATGGGTTGCCTCAGATCTGTGTTTCAGGGTGACAAGGACATAGGTCCCCTCGTTCTGCCTTCTTTTGGGGTGCTGCAGAGGCTGGCTGGGGGAGAGGAGAGGCAGAGACTAGTAGCTGGTCCCTGTGAGATGGGAGCTGGGGAAGCTCCAGCCTCCTCCCCCCGTTCAGCCTCCCTCTCTGAAGAGGTGTTTTTATTGTGTGGCCCAGTGTGTCAGACTGGCAGCAAAAGCAATGCTGACGTGGTGCCCTTTGCCTGCCTCCTCCTCTCAGTAAGTTGTACCCATGCCAGGTCTGACATACCCTGTTGTTAGTGCAGCTTTATAGCTCCAGTGGAAGCAGGGAGGGATGAATGGCAGCTTAAAACGACCTCAAAAAACTCCTATGTGACACAAAGGTGCTGTGAAGTGTAATTAATGTACTTAATCTACCCTTCCATTACTCAAGGAGACTTACTCCTATGTAAAGTGGCAAGAACAGCACCAAGGAATCTGCCCCATTAATTATACATACCCCTTTAAACTCTGAAGCGAGAAATAGGGTGACCATTTCCCCCACCCATGTGCACACCATCAAATATGGGCGAACACAGCTGCCATCCAGCATCACTTCCCTGCCTTGTACTGCTTAAAGACAACTGGCTCCACAAAAGACCGCTGAAACTGCGGGGAAATGTAATGTCAGTACCCAAAGTGGAGAAAGGTCAGCAAAACTCTTAGCCTTATGGTAAATATCCCAAAAACACTAATGGAAAGGGGCGGGACGTTCATCTCACCAGGTTTCTAGAGTCTACTGTGCAGATAACTACAGCTGTATCAGCCACCCTACATATTCTTCACAGTCAACCTAGAGAAAAGGCATTTTTACTCCTTTCCATCTCACCTGGTGCAGCCATCAGTTTTAGGATGCGGCATGTTGAGCCCAAGCTTCTCTGACCATATGGATTGGATCTAGCCTGTCTATAAAGGGAAGCCTGGGCGCCTTTGACCCCCCTAAAGGGAGTGCGAGTGCCAGCCGTGCCCCAAGGCTGCACTTTTCAAGCACACTATCTGCGAGCACTGTTCTGCACAGGCAGGGGAAATGCACATGGTAGCTGTAAGACTAGGGAGAAAATCAGGCCTTGTTCTCTTCTTTCTGAGGGAAAATGGCAATCACTCATGTGAAATCGCTTTTGTATTTGCATATCAGAGAATTATGCCTACCATATTACTCCCATTGTTCTTTCCTGTGGAGAACATCCACTCTTATTACCATCATAAAGTAGTTTAGGGATCCTACATGGGAAATAAGCCAAATTTGGCACTTTGCTTATATAAATTTTCTTTCTATATTATAATATTTATTTATATTATCATTTATATTTAGCTAGATAAACTAGTTCTTTCACCAAACCAATTAACATGGACCTGATAAGAAAAAATTCCTGTTGCAACAAACAGGTACTTAGTGCCCCACAAAACTCTCACCTACAACAGCTAGCCTGCCTTGCATGATCAAACGCAGCCCGCTTGGGAAGTTGTATGGCTGCAAAGGCAGGAAATCCATATCCAGATTTCCATGTGTTTTCCTAGCTGGTCTTGGGCAAGAAACATGAAGGAGCTCAGTCCTGCTCCAGCTTGTATTCTCTCCCACCTGCCCCTCGCCACAAGGATCTCTTGCCATACTTGTGGTATCATGATCATTTTGACAGCAAGAAACTAAGATATCACGAGAATGGGATTACGAGGTTGACTACAGGATAAAGAGAGACTGGACTGGGAGGATATAAGCCTCTTATCCAAGCACAAATATCTGAAATAATAGAAAAGGGAATATAGAAAATAACTCATCATGTAAATTGCTTTTTGCAGGAGTACTCTCTCTGGTAAACTTTGCCCTGGGATGAAAATGTACAAAGGATTGGAAAATACACTTCCAAGGAAAGAAATAATCCTCTAGTGGAGCGATGGACTAGATGACCTATTACTGCAGGTCTCTGGCTTAAACTTAGATCTCACACTTCCTTGATGCAGTGAAAGCCCCTTTACAAGCAGTTTTTCTTTGGAGCTTCATGGATTTTGCTACAGTAAAGAAAATAAAATAATTGGTACATATTGTAATAGGCTTCCTAGAAGTCATCAAGGTCTCCAAAGAGAAAATTGCATCTTTGCCATCTGTGCTAGCCAGAGAACAGTGCAGATGTCCATTGCCATCAGAAAACAAACAGGAAGGAAGAAAATCTTTTTTTTCCACTGGTCAGAGAGTGCCTGAAGAGCTTCTTGTTGGTCTGCTGCTGGAGAAATGAGTTTGGATAGGTTGAGATGTATGGGTCCTGTTCTATCCACAAAAAAAAGTATTAGATGAGTAGATGATCCTGGCAGGTACCTTCACCAGGTTGCTCTGCCTGGGCTTTTCTGTGCAGCTGAGTGACAGCAGTGACAATATGCTGCCATAAAGATATAATTTGGTTTAACTGCTTTTTTTTTTTTTTTTTATAAAAAAATTTACTTATG
>VZTL01008867.1:56642-108606 GCA_013400535.1 Scopus umbretta
GAGCTGAGGGACAGAAGGGACAATATGCTGCCATAAAGATATAATTTGGTTTAACTGTTTTTTTTTTTTTTGCATAACAGAATTCACTGATGGGGTGTGTCTTCTGCTCTGGACCCTGTTGTTTTAGAAAAACCTGCTTATCTGGCTCCTAGGAGATTCCTCTTCCACAGTAAAGCACCCTCAGGTGATGCAGGTCCCTCATAGGTGCCCTCAGCTGTGCTTCCTATCCCCCATCTCCTGCAGTGGAGATGATGGCACACACCTGGTGTTTGAATACCTTCAATAATTGAAGGGTCCTGTGGGCTTACAAGCAAACAAGTGCTGATGAGAGCAGCTCCTGAACTGCTCTGCTTTATAAGCCTCCCACCTGAAAAGGTGATTCCATCTCCGACTCCAGCCTACTAGGATCTGTCCGGGCAGAAGAGAACATCCATCCTTAGTTGCTGCTCAGCGTGAAGCTCATTAAACTTCATGCACAGGAAAGGACCAGGGGTTTAAAAATCAAACTCCCTTGTTTTGTTGGCAGTGTGCAGTCAAGACAGATACCTCTACAGGAAAAGCCACATGGGTGAACTCATATTAGATCCTCTGCAATCAAACAAGACCCGTAGCTGAGGACCTCATTTTGGAGATGGTTCAGCCATGCCATTGAACTTGCACAGGTGCAAAATCATTCTCACTCCTAGCTAAATGAAATACAGAATTATTTTTAATCTGCTAAGAAATGGCCTTAGACTTTCCAGTGAGGTTTTCAGCCTATATTCAGCACAGCGCGTGACCCTAGTGAGAGTGCAGGGCAGGGAACACATTGCTGAATCAATTCACAGGAGTGCAGGAGGATTGGAGGGTCTGGACGCTGTTTGACTGAATGACAGGTGGAAGGTTAAATATATAAGGATTTATATCCCTCTATTTTTGCCAAATCAAGGTAAATACAAGAATGGAAGGGAAATGAGGGAGCGATCACATGCTTTTGCTCTGAAAGTATTTTAACTTCAGCAACGGTGTTTGCAGACAGATTTTTCAAAGTGGGTTTGATCAGAAGGTATCATATGAAATTATACTGTCTGTTTTTGTACGGTGATGGCCAAAACAAACGGAGGTGATGGAGCTGAGGCGTTCAGACTGCAACTCACCATGTCAGTATATGTGGCTCCCAGCCTCCACCACCAGCCCTTGCCCAGGGCTTCTTGGGAAGGAGCGGTCCTTCCAGCACCCTGCTTTCTCCCCATGGCTGGGGAGCCAGCAATTAGCTTCAAGCCTCTATGCTCTTCACTTGCTGTGACCGCAGAGTTGGTGGACCATGTTGTGCAATGACAGGTTTGCTACCTGTGTGCTGCAGCTCTGCTCAGGGTGGGGCTGAAACATCTTGTGCTCTCCTCTCACCTAGTGAAGGTTGCCTGATTATAAAGGTTGGCCACCACTGGCCTGGAGCATGGAGTAGCAGCCTGACACCAAGAAGGACTTTCTGGACACCTGACTGGGTTTGACAACTCATGGATGATGTTCTTAGTCGTATGATTTAGTTTTAGGTAGTCCTGTGAGGAGCAGGGAACTGGAATTGATGACCCTTATGGGTCCCTTGCAACTCGAGATATTCTGTGTTTCTATGATTCTGTATTAGTTATTTGGTCTGCACTGGTAAGTGCCCTAACTTTAATCTAGCTGTGAGATACTAAACCCAAGGTAGCCTAGGCTTCAATAGACACCACCAGAGAGGGTTCAGCTCTTCAGCATCTCCTGGGATGCCAGACTGTCTCCATCATCTACAGACATCCTAGGAAAACTCCTCCAGCTTAAGCACCTCAGGGAGGCAGCTGATATTAGGCTGGATGAATCTGATCCTTTGTGCCTTATAATGGCATAACTAGAGTAGTCACTAGCTTTGGAAAGGCATTAAAAGTGAGACAGCCTATGAAAGCAGGCTGTATTGTCATTAGGGTAAATGCTTAACATCATTATGCTAAAGGAGCTGGGGTTTCTTTGAATGCATCTGTCATTTGATTTCTAACCTCAAAGCCCAAAAAAGTGTCCTGCTTTCAGGGACTGGCTGCTTGGTGTCACTACAAAGCCGATGTCTTTTTAAGGGGATCCATTTGGACATACAAAATCTACCATTGCTTTTGAAAACTGAATTAGTCTTTAGTTTGCTTTTACTTAATCTGAAAACATTGTGTTAGCAGCCAGGAGTACTGGATATTATTAGTAACCTTTTACAGGAAATGTGGTGTGTCATGGGTTGAGCATGTATTTTTCTGGAAAATGCAGTGTACAGTGAAATGGGGGGAATAAGTAAACATAAAGTGCTTATACAGCAGTTCACTCTATTTGAATGCCCAGCAATACACCTCTGAGGTTACCTGCTCATAAAGGAAGGAGGGAGCGATATTTGAGATTTATTTTTGGCTAAAAGCATGAAGTACAAATAGCTCTTTGTGCAAAATGTCAGCTGCATTTCTGGGAAGCAAACAACACAGCCTTAATAATCCATAAATAACAACACTAAGAATGTTACCACCTATTATATACACCTGCAGGTGTATCTGGATAAACTTATGTAACTGTAGTTTGACATGTGAAACAAATATGAAAAAGTAAAACAAGGCATTTCAAAAAAGTTGTTCTGTGAACAGCAGAATTAATGAAGTATATAGGATGAAATTCAGCTTCAGATAACAAAATTTGGGTGCCTACACAGAGGTATTCATGTATTCAGAAGATGTCTGAGCTACCACTACCATCTGCAGAGGTCTAGGGCTTGACTCAGTTTTTTCTGATGCCACTGGGGATACTGTAAGGTATCCACCCTGGCCTCCAACTCCAGACAGATCTCCCAAAATAGTGTGTCATGTCAGCCAGTTGCCTCGAGATGACTTGGGCATACTAGGGTGAGTTGGCACTAGATGATTACATACTGGCAGATGCATGCAGCCCTAATGTGGTCACCTGTATTTGGTCAGGCTCTGTTGTCTACGTGATGAACCTCTTTAGATTGAAACAGGGCTTAGGTGTCCCGTTAGGCCCTCGAGCTTTGGTGTCTGAGTCTGGAGGCAGCTGCCATCCTTGAAGCATGATTCAGTTCCCTAAACACCACAAGTCTGGTGCCTGCTGCAACACCCCATCCTGTCCTGGTTAGATGAAACCTGCAGCTTTAAGAGGACACAAATCTCCTGTAGGTCTGATGCAGATGTCTCAGATAACCTCAAACAACAGCAGACCTGTTAAGGTAACTGAATTGAACCTATAAAGTCCAGAGGATTTTTATTGTGGATTTCTTTATCCCCTCCCTTCCCCCACCTCCTTCCCATGTCCCTAAGTTGCCACTGGGAAGGAGACATGTGGTGTGGCTTCTTCCAAACTTTGTCTGCATTGGTGGCCTCGGCAGTGTCTCTTCTTTACCCACATGCTTATTTTGAGGATACTTGTAGCAATGTGGTTATCTCTGAGACCTCATCCCTCTATCAAATTTGGTTGAAGATGGCTAAAGTGATTCTGCCAATGTCTCCATTGCTGATGGACTCCCACCTGCTCTGCACTATATCTAGTACTCTCGTCTTCCATTACTTATCAGACAACATCAATTGCAATACGTCCGGGTGAGATATATTATGGAAGATTGGCACAGTGATTAAGAGGAGACCCACACGAGCTGTCAGTGACACTCCAGTATGATGGCCCAGCCAAGAAACAATTAGCTTTAATCTCACTTTACTTTAGAGCAGGGTAGTGCTCCGTGCAGCAATAGTTTACTCAGCAGTTCAAAATGGACATGGGCATCTGCTGTGCTACCAACTGCTTTCATTTGTAATCACGGTGATTGCAAAGAGTACTTTACAAAACAGTACTGACAGGACACTTCATATGCAGTGTCACCAGAGTGATTAAGACCAAACTAGTTTTCAAAATTCCAGCTCATGTATTCTGAACATTTGAAAGAAGGGGGAACAGGGTGGGTGGATGATAACAAAAGCTTGTTGCTCTTTGGTAAGTCTCAGTACTGTTTATTCTGATTATTTTGGTCTAGTAGCCTTTATCAGTTTAAAAGACTATCAGAAAGACAGAAGCCAAGGGACTTACAAGTATTTCTGGTAGCCTTAAGAGATCACAGAGAAAATATCTTCACTAAGTACGTTTTATGGCTAAAATGGCAGAAATGCTGCAGCACTAATCTCTCCCTTGCAGTGCCACAGAGGTGGCACCCACCCACCTTCTGCAAGCAGCAGATGAGTTGATATTAGGCAATTTGGTCCTAGTTTGTTTTGGGTGAATATATTTTAGCTGATATTGGTTTGAGTCACCTTTGCCTTATTCCCATCATCCCAGGCATCTACCTCTGGTGTGAGCTTCTTGCTCCTGTCAATCCAGCACAAAAGCTGTTATTCATTCCTTCTTGGACCACAAGCAGGTGTAATGTCCCATACATAGCAGCTGCTGATCAGCCTGCAGGATGTGTTACTGGGTATACCCTTCTAGAAGAAACTGGTTTTATTTATGGGATATAATTGTATATATTGGGGAAAAAAAAATCCTAAAAAATAAAAAGAGATTTGTATTATCAAATAAGTCACCCAAATGTGACTTAAATCATCAAAAAAGCCACCCAAATGTGTAGTTGTGTCTAATCTTGCAGTGCGCTTCCAGCAGAAATAGACAGTTCTGAAGTTGCTGGAACAAGAAGGTAACTTACGGTCTCCAGTTAAGTTTGGATCTTCCTATACATCTGTGAAAATCTTCAGATAGTTTTTTCCTAACTTGTAGCAGCATTTCCAGGCCCAAGCCTGCTTTTGGGGTGAGCCCTGCTCAGATTTAGCCACCTTAATCCTGAGTGCAATGACTTGGTTTTGCCTGGAAGGTAAAGGTTTTGAAACCATATGACCTCTTAGGTGTTTATTCACAGTCACAATAGATTTTCTTCATGTCCCAGAGGATATTTAAATCAAGACTATCTGTGAAAATACATACAAATGTTTAGAAATGTTTCCAAATATACTATTTGGTTTAAGTGATATGCATATGTATATCATTATAGACTACAAAATATAAATAACAATATTCATACCGAGTAAGAACCAAGAAGGTCCTGAAAACATTCTTCCTATAGTCTTTTTCTACTTGTGAGCAGTACCTTTCTGGATCCCAATAAGTGTTGCAATTAGTGATTTTCTCCAAGATGGAATACTGGCAATTACAGGAAATTCATCTTATCACCACTTATGAGAATATTTACACTATGTAGCTTCCAATGAAAATTTTAACCCATATTCTGTTTCTGAGCTTTGATGTTTCTTTTTCATGTTTTGGGGTGTTGGAGGGGGAAAGGAAATGTCAGAGTGTGTTATTGTCCGTGCTAAACCTCCACACCTGAAATCAAAGTGTTTGGAAATGTCTGCACTCCTCCTTTTCCTACTGAAATCACCTATAACTAGAGGTAGTTCCATGAACACTGGTGGTGTTACAGTGGCACAGATTAGATGAGTTTCAGACCCTCCTGCTTCCAAGACCAAACATTTGTCCTTCACAATTAATCATTGATTCCCTTCTAACTTTATTGGTTTCAGGTGCTCAACCTGTTCCTTGCCTTGCTGCTAAGCTCTTTCAGTGCTGACAACCTCTCGGCACCAGATGAGGATGGAGAGATGAACAACCTGCAGCTTGCTTTTGCTCGGATCAACAGGGGTCTTCAGTACGTGAAACGCGCTACGTGGGATTTTTGCTGCAATGTCCTCCGGCACCCCAAGACGACAGCTGAAAAGAAGGCAATGATGAAGCTTGCTGCCCAGAATACAGGTGCCCTTAACAATTGTGTGAACAGTCATACAACTGCTGAGCTTGGCAAAGACGTGGAGAATCACAAAGAGAACCACACTGAGGATGGGATGAATAAAAATGGGGAGAAACACCTAGGAATTACAGACAATGATGATTTTATGACCAATCCTGACCTGTCCATTTGTGTTCCTATTGCTGTGGGAGAGTCAGATATTGAGGAGGAAGATGAGGAGCAGAGCACCTTTACTGAAATGGAGCAGGTAGGCAACTAAAATGTTTGCTTGTTGCAGCTTATTAAGAGGGTTTTCATTCCCACCCTTGCTCTGGATCCATGGCTCGTGATGCAAATGCCCTATGGCCTAATCCTGCCTTTGATATGTTGTTAACTTCAGAAGAAGTTACAGGTGCATATCCAAGAGCAAAATTCAGTCCCCAACAAGAGGCGTTCCCTTTCTTTGTATTCTTTGTGCTTGTCTAGATTAATTCTTCTAACTAGAGCAATTAAACCCTTTCTCAGACAGGAGACTGTTTTTTTTTTTTTATTTCAGCTGAATCATGGGAATGTTACAGAACAAACCTTAGGTCCTTTCACTATGGCAGGGGATTTTCTCAGTATGCAAAAATGGGCAGTGGCTTGGTTTGATTTATGCAGCAATAATCAAGGGCCAGGTAGTTCTCTTAAAAATACAATGAGGCAGAGGCTGATATGACAAGGCACCAAAGAAAGAGCAAAGATGTGTAATCATATGTATTCAGACAGAAAAAAATAGTTATTTGCCTGTTCTTTGTTGTGACATGGCAGATTTTCATATTCCCCGGAGCACCCAGTAGTAAAGGCTGAAAAATTCCGTGCGGTTTGAAGTGTTGATGTAAAATGGAGAAGAAAACTCTTCACGGGAGTGCTTTTCTTTTTCTCCTCCTCCTCCTCTCCCCTTTCCTATCAGCTTTATCTCTTGGCTCCATACACCATATCTAGGTAATGTTTTCCAGACCCTCCAGCGTTGATCCAGCATCCTCTGATGCCAGCTGAGACCTACGGAGTTCAGCAGGCACTGGATCAAAGCTCCTGTTTCAGATCCAGCTGTCAGAAGGGATCCCCGATCTCTCAGTTGAGAGGAAGACAGTTTTGAAGCAAAACTGTCCTTAGAGAAGGGCTGTCCTAAAAAAGCTCCAAGGAAGAACTCTGTGTCAGGAGGTGGGCACAAATTGGCTGCTAAATGTTAATTTCTCCTGCTTCATCGAGGAAATCTTTACAGTGTTACTGCATCCGCTCACCAGCAAGTCTTACACGTTGGCCATCCCCTTGGGGAGCTGGAGGGCAAGGGGTCAGAAAACTTTATCATCACGTCCCACTGTCCAGGTAGACACCTAGGTAACAAAAAAAGAAGCCTGACATTTTTGGTAAAGACTTTTAGGGACATTTTTTATTTTTTCTAAGGAATACTTTTATTGAAATGACCTGTGGATCAGTGTGGGTAGCATGGATAATATCTTTTTCTTTGAAGTCCTTTTCTATTCCCAGGGTTGTGTTGGGTAAACCTACTAGCAGAGTACACTTGAAAAGTGAAATATTAATACAGTAGATGGGTTTCATAGTATTAGCTGATCTCCAAATACCGACGAGTATAAATGTGTTTAATAGTGTATACGTGTGTTTAACTCTGATCTTTTTGTTTGTTTGTTGTTGTTTTTTTTCTTTTTGGCCTTTGAAGATATCCACACTTTTCTGGTACATCTGAGAGAGGGCACAATCTTAAAAACTCTCAGATTTTTCCTTCACAGTGCAAAGCAAACATTTGTTGAAACTTTGCACGTACGTGTCCATGAGGTCTGGAAGCATATGTGTGTGTGTGTGAGCGTGCATGCACGTGTGTGTATGTCGCATCACTGTATTCCAACTTCCTCAGGATAAATAGTAATGTTCACAATTGCAAGCTAAACTGAAGCATAGAGCATAACAGGTTTGGGATTTTTCATCTTACTGTACTTTAAAAGTATAGAAATGTGGATTTCTATTTAGCTGCACAATGTGTCCATGTAGGTGCTGGTGTGTATATTAGTAGATGACTCAGGTAGCTGTCCATTTTATGTTGTACAGCAAGTAAATGTGGAATTAGACTTTTAGTAAGATTTATTGAAGGCATGAGGGAGAGAACTGATGTAGAAAATTAGGTATTTTAGTGAATTGGAACATTATGAATAAAAGTTGATCTAAAAATATTAAGAAAACTTCTTCAAATTGTTTCAATAATATTGAAATATTATCATAAGTAATATAAACATCAAGGATGCAGAGTGAAATGAAATAGGAGGAAACAACACCCAGTAGGAGAAGCAAACCAAAATACTGTTTTCACACTGCATCTTTTAATGAAATTTTCAATAACCATTAGAGTAACATTGTCATATTACCACAACATATTTGGATTGCAGTGAAATAATACAGTTCACTGCTAGCGTGTGCATTACATAGAAGGCATGGAGTTGAGAAGTGTATTAATTAGCTTTGTCACTAGTGTTTTCCAGGCTTTGACAAACAGCTGCTGCAGGTCACTGCCATTGCCCTCTGCATAGCCCTGATCAATGATTTTCAACCTTTGTCCACAGGCCTGAGGGGTCTACTGCTGAAAAGGTCCAAACAAGAAATGAGCACATATATCCAGCAAACAATTTTATCAAATTTTGAGAGAGGAAAATGTGTGCATGCGAGGGTGTTTAAACTCAAAGACTCAAAATACATTGGCATAATAAATAAATAAAAATAGGAAGAAGCTCAACAGCAGAAATGATAATTGTGTAATGAGCTTTGCATTTGCTTTCCTGCAAAACCCTAATAATTTTGCACAGCTGTAAATGTCTCCATAAGAAGCAGAGCCATGAGAAAGCAGATCCCAAACAATTCAGAGAGCTGTCATTTTTAATGGTGCTCATTCAAAAGACATATGATGTCTGGGCCCACAAAAACCTCTCTTGATCAACACGTAGGTTACTGCAGAAGGTATTACTGCACCTGGAGGGCAGTATGAAATCCCAGTTCCCTGCATATAGAGTTGTGAACATTACAGCTTGCTAACCTTTGTATCGAGGGCAGCCGTGTGGGACTCTGGAAAATAAACTTCCCCACTCATTCCCAGAAGCTTTAATCCTGCAAGCCCCAACTCCATGGGGGTCATTACTTCCTTCCCTCCAGGATGGCCACAATAACAACAGCAGAGCTCGCAAAGGAAGAATAATGTGAACGAGAGAAAAATTTACATGATTGCACTGAAAGAGCACAATTACAGTGAAGTATCTTTTTGTGTGGAGGGCATCATACAGAAACAAAACAAGAACTACCAAGGGTACACTAAACATTCAAATCTATTCTAACTCTCCCCTAATTATAATCCATATTTTTACATATTTAAATATTTTAGCATGTACAAAGAGAATGTGTACGTATATTTACTTCTCAGGAGAAGACAATGTACCCTGCTTCACTTTAAAGTTGTTGGCTGACCTGGAATTTAGCAGCCCTTTGGCAACATTGCCAGAACTTGCCTTCCTCCTCATGCACGTAGATTGCGGAGCGGTAGCATGGGAGAAGAGGCAAACAGAGATGCCTAAACAGGGAGTATAGGTATGCATGCCTCTCAAGGCATGGCTAGGTAAATCTACACAATCCTTTACACTTCCTCTGTCAGTTGAAGATCCTGGACTATATTCTGTTCATCGTGTGCTTGTGTCAGTCCAGACCCATCTGTCATGATGGAGAGGCTAAAGGGAGGCTAGTCTCAAGCAGAACCACAAAGCTGTTGATCCCAGTGGGGTGTTTTAGGGTGATGATCAGCTCAGCTTACAGCTCCTGTACCAATGCTGGGCTCTTCCTGGAAAGTCACAAAACTACTCTAAAGTAAGCCATTGTGGCTATGAGAAATGGGCCCCACAGTGTTACACACAGCAGTCTGAAATTTCAGATGATGAGAAACCCTTCTGTGACTGCACATTTTCCTCTGAGTAATAGAAATGTCTAAGTTTAAATTTCAGCTGCCATTTCTATTATCAAAGCTTACACAGGCAGCAGCAGTCTTCCTGAAAGCTACCAATTTGTGGCACTGTCATTGAGAGGGTTTTGAAGGAGCGAGACCACCTGATAGTTTCTAAATCTCCTTTGATTACTGAGATGCAAGTGAGATACTCTGCCAGCTCGGAGAGCCAGGAGACACGTGCCTGTAGCTGACACATGTGGTGAAAGGATCAGAAAGAAAAGCTGAACAATAAAAGTCAGCACAGGTGCAAAAATCTGGGAGAAGAGGAGTGAGGTTGAGAAAGGTTCACCTTGAACTTAATTAATTCATCTTTATTGTGTGATACATGTGTTGATGCCTGTCACTGCAACATTTTCGCTTAGGGCTTTACCTAACACCCTTCCTTGCTCTGCTCGTAGTGCTGGGGAAGTCTCTGCTTGTTAGCCCACAAGATTTCTTCAGGATTTGATGAGAAGTTTAACCTTATAATGAGAACAAGAATAATCACAACAAAAATATCACCCATCCGGTCATACCTCGGATATGGTGTCCAAATAACCTTCTATTACATTAAAACTGTCTTCCATTTTTCCTCTGTCTTTGAGGTGTATAATCCAAATATGGGGTGTCCTAGCAGGAAAACAGCTCCCAAAAGCTCAGCAGCAGCCACAGAAACATGCTGGTTGCGTCTTCTCAAGGTTTGTTCGGGTTCTCATTTTGGTTTCCTAAATGATTAAAATGTGGAAATTATTTTCTTGAAACTCTGTAGAGCGTCTACTAATTGCTTATAAAGACCACCTTTTCATATGTGACATCAACTTTCGGTCTCCTAAGAGAGTAAGAACCAGATTATCAGGACAGTAAGATGATGGAACAATTCAGTGTGCACAATCCAGAGGATCCTACCAGAACTTACCTGCAATTTAACTACACCGAGAGTTTCATACACCAGAGGGTTTCATACCATTTATATTAGACATATAAGTCCAAAGCTTGAATCTTCAAAATTCCTGCTTTAGTATCTTTTAACTTTCAAGATGCCCACAGCTGTAGCCCAGAAAGCTGTGTGCCTTTTCCAGTGACATCACTTTGTGGCTCAGAGGCATCCTGCACTAGACTAAAAGGAGGTTCTGGATGAGTAATACTGAATCAGTCCCTAAAGTATGGTGTCCTGCACTTATACCATTGAACTCTGCCTTGTTTCTATTATCCTAGGCCTCAACAACGTCCAAGTCTTTCTGCATAGTATCTGGATCCTTTTCTGCATCGATGAGTTCCTACAGTCAGCAAAATTCATTAGCACAACCTCAGAAAATGGCTTTACCCTTTCCTTGTTTTTTGAGTCAGTCCGACAAGGCTGTTATTGCTTTCTCCCCCTTCTTAAATTTAATTAGTTCACGTCCTGCCTTACTCAAGCTACTGCCCTCAGCTTGATCTGTCTATAACATGCCACTGAGAAGAAAATCCATGCTGTGGTGGCTAGTGGCTCATGGCCACGTCTCACAGTTGCCCCCTCAGCAGGGGCAGAGCCAGGCACAGATGCTGCTTTCCGCAGAGGGAAGGCCTTTGTATTTTCACATGCAGCGCAGCGCCGAGCCAGCAGCACTTGCCTGCTTGTCTTCAGAAAATGCCATTATTGATTTGTTCCGAGGGAGTGGCTAATTGGGTCATATGGAAAGTGCTGGCTGCCTGCTGCCGGGACGGAGCGCTTAGCAGCTTCTTACTCCTTCCTCGACACCAGGCACGCACGCCGCAGGAGTGCTGCCTTTCCGTGCACGGCTGCCGGCTCCCAGCTCCCACCATGGCTGATTTGTGCCATCCTGAGACTGCAAAGCCAGTGGAGGGCTGGCCCGTCCTCTTGCCCGAGGCTTACCCCTGCCTGTGGAAATCCTTCAATAGCAGAGGGTTGTTGCTGTGCCTGCTAGGGCTCACCTTCATGTAACCTGGCAGGGAATATTGTCTGCGGGAGGGCGACAGTGTCTTTCATTGCCTCTCGGGGTTTCCCATTTTCTCACCTGCACAGCTGCACTTCTCTGTACTTTTCCTACACCCCTCCCAAGGCAGAACAGCACCTCTGCTGTGATTTTCAATAGGTTTGGGTCTGGGTCTGCACAGAGGACCCGAGGGGTGTACATTGCCTGGATTTTGCACACAGGGCGAGTATTCATTGCTCCAGAGCATGCCTTGATTTCTCAGCCATATTCACAAATCTATCTCAATTGGCAGTTCTCCCCTCGTGTATACCCTTGTCTGGGCTCCATCAAACACATCTGCCAGGAAAACAAGTTTTCCAGACTGTAGACGAGTAACTGCCTCTATACGTGTCAATGCCAGAGCTGGCTGCCACCACAGTCTGTATTCAAAGGTACACTTTCCATATTGCTCTGAACTGGATCAAACCCCCAGGCTTCTATCCTCTTCTTCCCCATATTTATTTCAGAATTACTGACTCATTTTATTCCATTTGACAAGGTGAAACTATTTCTGATAGCTTTTTTTTGCATGTTTCTGCCAGTAAGAGATTCATAATTTTGAGATCAGAGAGGACCATTAGGATCATCACGGTTTAGCTTTCTCATAACACTGAGTCAAAGACTTCAACGAATAATTTCTGCACAGAGCCTCTAAGTTTATTTTAGCTATGATACATCATTTGTAAGACACAGAAAAGAATGAAATGTCTCAGGTAACAGAGAGTTCACCATCTCCATCTGGACCCACATCTGTTTCCTTTGTATACAGTTGAAATTTTACTGTACAATTTCTGTACATTACAGACCTGCTCCTAAACCTGAAGTGATTTTGTAAAAGTCAATAGAATTATTCCAGGTTGACATAAGTGTAATGGAATTATTGAAAATTGCCATAAAAATGCCAGTGCATAAAGATTTTGATATAAAATTTTTTGTGACAATGTCGTATGCTCCCAATAATTCTAACATCTATAAATCAGAGATACCATGAAGTCATGTGTTTATTTGACAGGGTACATTAATCTCAGCCTTTTACTGCAGGAAATATACTTTATTGTCAGGAACCGTAATGCCCTTTCAAACAGTATTTATATTCCATCTGTTTTCAGTTCCAGTCTGTGGGACATGTTATCTTTTAGTGCAACTGGATAAAATACGTGTGAAGTCAGTTGATGAATCCCCAGTTCTTACTGGCAGGAGAGTGAGTCCACGTGTATACATGCATGCGACATGCAATAAATCTTACAGCATTCTTCTCGTCAGCTTTATTTGGGCAAATATTTTTCTGATCATTAAGTAAGATAGCAGGGCTTTTTCATTGTTATTACATACATAGTTTTCCTGGATTTCTCCCTTTTGTATGTTTTGCTTTGCATTTCTTGAAAACTGCATAGATTTGCTAATTATTTTTAGCAGTAAAATAGAGTATTTTTGTATTTATTTTGTTCGGAAGAAGAGCAGCAAGGCCATTAGAAAAAGAAAAAGGACTGTAAATCACAGCAGCATATTTAAAGCACCTATGTCCGCATCTTTGCTTTCACACATAGAAAGACATTTGTGTTTGTTTTGTTTCAGTTGATGGGGCAGAAGACAACTCCATGTCAGATCTCTGCTGACGTGATTAGGGCAGTCACACTGCGAACAAAGGTTTTAGGGTGCTTATTATGTGCGTGGTGGCAGGGAAATATATTTGTCCGCAGCATAATGCCTAAGGTGCAGGAAACACAGGGAGCTGATGGGGGAGAGAAAGAGGGGGGAGACAAAAAAAAATAAAAAAACCTGGCGTTGAAAGAACCGATATCAGGCACAGCGGACTTGACAACATGCATTTGGACAAGTGCCCAGACCGTGGACTACACGTCAGTCACAGCCTACTGGGTGCCATTTCCCAGTATCCATATCCATCCCTGGAGCAAAATGCTGCCCAGAAATGAGCATTTCTCACTGTTTCTCCCTTTGGTAAAGAAAATGCCGACATTTAACATTTTGGACAAAATGAACAGCAGCCAGTTCCCCAACAGCTCCTACGCCAAGTGAGACAGTGTGTGTGCGTGTGTTGGGGGGTTGAAATTACTCCCATTAATTATGGTCTGAAATTAAAAAAAAATTAAAATAATGGTTATTTTGTTGCTATTGCCTGTAATAATGTGAGCCTTCCTTAACGATCAAAATATTAATGCCTTATTTGGGTGAAAGGTTCCAGGTTATTTCAGGCACTCTCACTCACTGCACTTTAAGGCAAACTTCCAAAATTTAAACTTCCATCAGAGGACCCCATTAGTTTGAGTTCTTCATATTATGCTGTGGAGAGATCCCAATTACCAAAAGAAACATAAAGTAGATTGTGATTAAACTTCAAAATGCAATTTAGCAGAAGGTATTAGCTTGAACTCTGAACAATGAACACTTATGAAACACTTTCACTGCCTATTTAAGCCTATTGAATTGATAACAGGCTAAATTAACTCTGGCAGTCCATCTTTTTGCCAAATTCTCCCACTTAGACTAATTTTAAGAATCAACCCTTGGAATAATGAATCTATTTTTTATTATGGGCAGTGTGTTGCCTTGTGTGGGAAAAGATCTTCAGCCAGCAGGGCAGAGGCCATTGGAAATAACATGCCTTGGTCCTCCACGGCCAGAGTTCAAACGCTTAAAATATTCTAGATTAATCCGAGAAGGAGCACTGCTAAATTGTTGTTTCCCTCCTTGAGGGACAACGTCTGGCAAGGCATCCAGTGTTTGTGCAGAGTCCAGCAGTTAGTGGCCATGATGATGTTTGTCTGCTGAAGTCTTAGTTCACCTTTATTCAACATTAAGGAAAATACCAGGGCAGGCTGGTTCCAGGGGAAATTTTGCTGTTAACAGCCTCTGCTGAGCAGCTGTGGTTTCTGGCCAGCCTTAGCCTTCACCATTCTGAATTTTAATGGCCAGATTCTGGTATTTTTATCCAGCTAAGTACTCACAGGTGTGTTATTTTTTAGAACAAGTACTGCACTTTGCTTCCAAATACCCTACAACTTTCAGGGGAAAAAGAAAGTGTTTCTGAGGTCCACCAGGAGGACAAGTTCTGTGTTTAGCTACCTAGATGTAAGTTCAAACTACAGTAACATGAACTCTGGTAGATGACAGCTCAATTGGAAGCTCCCTTGGCACCTGTGGACATCCAAGTAGAAGCGCATAATTTCATCTACTGATACATGTACCGGGAGCTGGGCAACAGGCCTGTGCTGTTTCTCAACTCTGAGACTGTTGTGTTTAACCAGTTTTGCCCACACTGCTTTTCTGCATGCATGTGTTAGCAACTCGGGTTTTAATACGGTGTTCCTATAAAGGCTGGGTCATCAAGAAAAAGAAAAAAATCCAGATGGATTCACATGGCAGATAGGAGCAGCACCTTTTAATTCTGACGTTTGGCTGCTCCCTTTGCACCAGATTGTTTCTGGCTTTTGCACAGATGAATGGCAAGAGAAAAGACTGGGAGGGGTAGATAAGGGCTGAAAAACTGAACAAAAATCAGTCTACTAAGCTAGCCTGCTGTCTGGTTGTGTCTGCTGAAGTGGAATGAAGGACCAGGTGGCATAGGATGGAGAGTGGGGATGATTAGTTTCAAATAATCAATTTTAGACATTCCCTTTCCTGTTTTCATACCCTCTCTGAGGACTGTGCAGCTCTTAAATTACGTACGTGTGTTGCAAACTTAAAGTAGGACTTCACACATTTTACATCAGTATTGCAAACACTGTAGTCTGTTAATAAACTGCACTTGTAAAGGAACAGAGAGTAGCACGAGTCCTCTCTGTGTCTTAGCTACAATCCCAGCGCTGTGGTGTGGTATCACTCCAGGTTTTCCTCTGATTTCTCATTAAACTGAGTAGTAGCAACTCTGCTTTACAGAAGCAATTCTTCAAACTGGGGTAGAGAGATTCTCAAATATGCACACTTAAAATTGACAGCTGCACACCAGCCCTTTTTAATTCCTAGCAGAATAAGTGATATTAATCTTCCCCTTCTTGTATTAAGGAAGCAAGGGGATTTTCCTGATGTATTTGGTGATTTTTCTTCTCATGCTAAACGTGCAGAAAGATAAATCCACTGATTTTATTGGTGCTACAAGGATTTACATGTATTCGTGAAAGAAGAAAACCAAGATCATAAATAATCTGTTCTGGTAATAAGAACCCGCGATTCATTTCCCTGGTTTGTGGTTAGTTATTTCTCTCCCATTTTAGCTCAGATTTTTCAAGTCTTTTCAGAAAGACTGAATTCAGCATATCTGAGAGCTGTCAGCCCGACAGCTCCGCAGACTGTAGTCGCCTGTTTACTTTACACACAAAACAGGTGCCACCCAGGCAGTAATGCAAGCTCGCCGTATTTCAGCAGCATTGCAATCTGCTTGCTTCTCCACTTATGCAGAGGTAGGATATAAACAGTTTGGTTTTCACAATCATTTACTTCTTGGCTTCTTTGCAGAGGAAGAGTGCCAGTTACTAGACGCAAACTGTTGCTGAGAAAGGATGCCAATTGCTACCAGGCACGGTAATTTTATGAAATCCATAGCTGTCTGCAAGGAGGAACACAAACATCAACAATTACTTTACAGAGTAAACAGTCCTCTCGTAACTATGTGTGTCACACTGCTGAACTGGGTTTGCTATACACGAAAAGCTCCTCAGGCTCCTATTATGGTATCTGAAAACTGGCTATAGGAAGCTTTGCCGGTTAAAATATGTTGTGATCCATTAAATTACTAGTTGCTGCTCTATTGAGCTGTATTTCTCAAGGAGGCTCAATGTCACGGTGTCAGTCCTCTATGCTATAGCAGCGATATTTCTGTTGCCAGCATCCTTGTCCGCTGCTGATGCTTCCTCTGATGGGCAGTGTCTCGTGATAAAGTAGGGTCCCAGCTGAATGGCCAAGTGTGAGCAAACTTCCATGTGGGGGGACCAGGACAAGTCTCCACCACTCTGAGTCTGTACCTGGAAATGTCCTGACCATCAAATTCCTGGAAAGTGACGGCAGAACCTGGACATCCATGAAATCCCATTAGTGTCTCAAAATTGCTCTTCAAGGAGAAAGAAGGACACACAAACCTGGTGGGGAGCAGAGAAGATATATAGGGTTGAAGCTTCCCATTGCACCATGGACTGAGCAAAGGGCAGTTTGCATTTGCACTGTCCCACCAGAGACAGGGGATACTCTGTGCACCTCATAAAATAACTTAAATCAACTTTATCCTACCACATCCTTCATCCTTGCTTGCTGCCTCTGCAGTGACAGTTGCAAGGAGGGGAGGGCTCCAGAGCCAATTCCCATTTCTTGCCTCCCCAGCTGCGTGGAAGAGGAAGCTTCCTGCTATCAAAGGCTTTGCACGTCTTCTTTCCCACAACAGCCATGGCCAGGGAATCAGGGAACAAATGTTACAAGCCAGGGTCATGATCTAGGGAGTGAGTGAAGCATCAGGAGAACCCATTTGAGCTGATCACCATCTGAAAGACAGGTCCTGGTATCCTCTTTCTAAATTTGTTTGCAGAGGATGGAAAAAATTATATTTCCATGGGGAAGTAATAAAGTGAATCCCTGCTGATGACAGGTATTTGTCTTGTTTTGCCAACAGCAAGTCCTCTTTCCAGAGGAGCAGCATTTGCACTAATCCCCATTTGAGCCTGAAACAATTAGCCGATCTGTGCTTTTCAGAGGCAGAATGCAGTGTGGAGCCTTTGTATTTATTTGTGTCAGCAAACAAGTATGTGGGTCCGTGCACAAACACACTTGAGATGTCACCCAGATTATGCTCTGTTTTCAATCTGGTTGCTGTTTTTCTGGTGCTACAACTGGCCTGCAGCATGCAAGGGGACAACACTGGGTCCATCCTCCTCCATGTGCCAATTCTTGTACAGTGTTGGCAGATCACCTCTTTTTAGGGCCCGGATCAGAGCAGAGGTGAGCAAACTTTTGGTTTATTCTCTAAAGGAGCTGAGGTCTGTCCTGGGCTTCCAACCATCCATTTGCATGCCCAAAGTTTTTAGATGGCTGAATGGTTTTACTTTATAAATTATGAAAACAACTGAATCAATAAATATTAACATAATGTGTATTGCCTTGGCAACATGGCACTTGATACAAAAATTAAAAACAAATTATGTAAACCACCCACGGTGGAGAGCTTTACAGGAGATAAACCTTCTGCCGTTGCTGCCAGATGAATGAATCCTATGGAATCAGAACAAAAGGAAACAGTCCAAAGTTAAAAAACAGAAGCCAAAGGCACCTTTCCTCAGACAGGTCTGTGCTGATCTTCAGGTGCTGTGTGCTAGAAATGAGACTGTTGCGTCCCATGAGAGTGGCTTACCAAAGCTGGCATTAGTTGCTTGCCAAATCTCAGTTGGTTCCCTAACGCTGCTTTTGGCATCAGTCTATACAACCAAATTGTTTTGAAGAGTCTAGTTCTCTTAAAGATTTTCTCCCACCTTATAAATTTGCAGAATAAGTCTGAAAACACATGATGAAACATGTTGTGAAAAAAATCATTGTCCGAGCACATGCACGTGTTGCCCCCGCTAGATAATTTGCCAGGATACTTTTCATCAGTTTTAATTAACGTTAACTCATCGGATACTTGGTACGAGTGTGATTTCTGAGAAGTAGCTGGGGCCAGGTTTCCTGGAGTTCAGTCTCTAGGAAAGTGTTGCTAAGTCTTGGTACCACACAGAGGGGTTAGTAAATAGAGAATTGGTGTACGTTTGGCATTTGACTCTAGCTTAGTGCAATAATTTGCTTAACAACTTGAGTATTCGTCAGATCAACTGAGTTACACAGTCTGTTCTCATACACTGCATAGTGTCTAATGAATCTGAGTGCACAACCTTTCTGCATAAATGAACTTGAGATGTCACCTCAGATCGCATTGCACTTGTAACGTGAAACAATTGTTTCTGTTGTTTTAGTGCTATAACCAATATCATGCCATTAAGATTACTTGGTACTAAGTTGTATGCACATTGCATTAAAAAAAACTTTTTTATGGCTGAGCGCCTTACTTGCGCACACTGTGCCTTCAACATTAGCTTCTCCCCTGAATGTTACACGATTTCCAAAGACGCACCTTAAAGAGTGTTACTTTTTGACAGGGACAGAACTGTAACTTGATGATTATGGAGCAACCTCTGGCCTGTGAACATCAGTGCTAAGCTGTGCCTAGAAATTGTGTGTAATACATTCTTATGCAGAGGGTACAGGCTTGGACATGCATAATTTAATTTATTAAAGTTAGAATATATTTTAGACCACATGCCCTCTGAAGCAGGAAACAAGTAATTTGATTTTAAATTAATTTGCTAGAAACACAGAACGACATTTGAAAGGACTGGTACAAACCTGACAGTCTGAAAGTATTTACACGGAGAGCAATTTGCTTAACCAACTGCTTCCTTTGTGTCATCTGTTCTTTCAGGTAGTTATATTTGGAATAAAGTGGGTTTTTGCTCCTGGTACCTGTTGAGGGACTTCCTGTGGTGATGTGGCTTTAGAACTGAGGCAGGTAGGCTGCGGCTCCCTGGGGAAGGGAAACTCGTTTTATACATGAATAACGTTGAATGCCAGTCAAGCCAAGGAAAAAAGGTGGACAAGTAAAAGATAAATAGGTTTAAACAATTACTGTTGAAATCCTGTTATGCTTGTAATTTTTTTTCTCAGCATGGAAGTTCTTCTGTAAGCAATTCAGCACAACCCTTTGAAACTGGCTAGAGTTTTATTAATATTTTAGTAGCAGCGTTACTAATGGCATGAACGATGGTGGTGCTGTGATGAGCTATGGAGTTTTCAGAGAAATCCCTGTCTTAGGTGAATCAATAAACCACACTGATTTACACCAGCAGAGAACCTGGGCCTCCACATGTAGGCACCAACCCTGCAAACATACTCTCCTCTGCCATTAGTCCTGGGAGTACTTCTAGAGAGCTCAGCAGCAACAATCATCACCCCAGGAAGAAGTGGCTGGATTTAATGGCACCACTCATACTAGCAAGCACTGGGTTTAGTCAGACGTATTTGCAGAAAAAAAATAATTGCTCTGGATCCAGAGTCTATCCTTTTTTAGTGAGGTACTTAAGGATGTGCTCTCCCTTCAAACTGCGGTTCAGTCCCGTTGGCATCAGTGGGTGCAAAGTAGTCTTAAGTGTTTTGCTGAATAGGAGCCGCATACGTTTATGTGTTTACCTGCAGTACATCACTTTTAGATACCTTTTATCTCTTCCTGTGAACTTTGCGTTTTCCTCCCCTTCAATGCGTGTCTTGTCTCCTCTGGGTGTGGTTTTTTCCATACTGTTTCAAGCAGACTCGTAGCACAGCATTGGGTATTGCACTTGTGCCTTCTTCCAGCTGTAACACTGAGTATCGCCATGACTTCAGAGTACACCCCTCAGTTATTTGAATGAACTGCAAGCCCCTTTCTGTGCACCGTGGGTCACTGGAGGAAACCTGTGTCTCAAAACCAGACTCAAAATGGAGATTGCAAGGGCATTTCATCCTGCCCCAGCAACAATAGCTCAAAAAAGGTTGGCCTATTTATATTTCCATTTTCTACAGCCAGATATCTTGACATATCCAGTTGCTAAAGCTCAAAAGTTACTGCATAAGCTTGTGTTATCTTGTTCCTTGCCATTTTTCCTTAAGATGTTATCCCCTGACAAGTATAGTCCAGGCGGTTTTCTCTTCTAGCTGGAGAGTTTTCCTTCAGAAATAAGCATGCTATCAAAGAAAAAGAAAATAAACCCATCTAGGATTATTTCCAGCAGGAAAAACAGCTGCAGCCAAGGGGGCAGCGATGCCAAAGCCCAGGCGTCCGGAGTCAGAACTCTGACATTTGTGAAGAGTTAAGTGAGTTGCACGTGGATAAGCAGTTGAAGGCTGAGCCACCACCTCCAGTAGGGCAAAAAGAGGTAACAGAAACAACTTTCCTACCTGATACTGCATGCAATTCATTGCACCAGCTCCGTAGTGCATGTCACCAATTTATGTGGGGGTTTTGGCTTGTAAAAATATGTTTGTCAAGTGGTAGGAAAGCAATAGTATGTAGTAGGTATTACAGTCTTAGTAAAGAAGATAGAGGATTTTGTTGTCATAAAAATAATTGGAAAGCTTGGAAAATGTGCATTATAAATTAAGATGGGATTCCAAAAGGCTTTCAAAAAAACCACAAAATCATCTATAATGCTACTGTCTTATTTTAGGAGCAAATATGTGTGTGTTTTCCCACTGAAAAGTAGCTCTAACAGTGGCATCTGCTGACTTGGCAGATCTGTACCTTGAGTTCACCGGAGGGCATCCACTATCTGTCACAGATTACCATTTCTTTTCCTGTTAGCACATAGACTGAAGAAAGGTGCAACAATTTAAGTAGCTGACATGAAGACACTAGCTACATAGTAAGCCTTGGTATCATTCAGCTGATGTTCATCCAAGTGTAGCTCACTCATTGCTTCTCAATGTGTACCTATTGGCATTTCTTTTCAATTTGTAGAATTATGTCATCCTTATGAACATGAATACTAAAAATACACCTTTGTACTGTACAAGGAGTGACTGCAGGCTTTAAATTCCCTGTATCCTCCTTGCTGACTTGTTGGGGTTTTCTCCTCTTCATATTTAGCATTTTTTGAGATAACATTGCCTTTATTATTAGAGAGTGATGGATTCCTCTCTTTGAAATCAGGAACTGGAGGTTTTGAGTGAAGTCCAGGGATTTTGGGGAACTCTTTGAGCTTGGAACCAGCGGTTGTTTCGGGGGACTGAATTAATGAAAGGGAAAGGATGACATAGTACTGACATGCATCACATCTCTCCCAGTTCTGCTGTAAAACTGCTGGCAAATTTATGTCCAGCAGGAGCAATCCCATGAGCAATCCCATGAAGAAATCTTGACAGAACAACAGGAAACAGAGCCAGCACAGAGCCAGAGCTCATCTTCTCTGGATCTGCTGATTCATATTGTCATATGGGGTGGAATTTACTGAACTAAATGTAGACATCTGCATCTGAACTTACCATCTGAGGTCCCTTTATAGTCAATGAGGATCTGGAGCCAATGTAGTTAGGTAAATGTGTCTCATCTCCAATTGAAAGCAACATTTAAATTAGGTCAGATGAATCATCTTCTAAAAGTGCCTGTTTCTCTCCATTGAGTATAAAGGGAGCCCAGGGTAACTAGGTGAACTGTACAGCTAGGTGAGAAAAATTCCACTCACAGTAACCAGAAATCCTCTAGCCATGAAGCATTTCCATAAGGAGCACTCCTCCTTGCCAGAATAATTCTTGGCATATTGAACTTCACCTTCAGAAAGAAAAGGCCCTGAACTTTAGAGGAAAGAGATGCAAATATTTGATATCTCACTCTCAGGAAAAAGTGTATATATATTTACCAAAGAAATCCAAAACTTTAAAATAATGAGATGAAGCATTACAACTAGGGGGAATTAGAAGACTGTTTCAGGAGTTCTTCTCTCAGGGGATTAGGTGTCTTTCATGTTTAAATGTCTTTTTGAGATAAATAAACCCTGTGATCCTAACGTGGAGGCTGGAAAACGATGTCCTTTTTCAGTGCTATAACAAAATGTCATGATAAAACAGGAACATTCTAGCCTTGATATATTCAGCAACATCGTGATAAAGAAATAATCCCCATTTCCTCCCTCAACTTTCAAAGGGTCCCGGGACACAAATGTCACCTTTCTATAGTAGAGTATAATTGATTCTATTTGCGGCTGCTTAGAAAGAGGTGGAGGAATATGGCAATAATCCAGGGATGACTTGAAATCAAACGGAAGTTCACATGAGGCTATGAATACCAACATGAAAGAGTAAAGCCCAAAGGATGCTATTTTTGAAGGCCAGATCTTGTGTGGACGTTACATACTTACAGTCCTCCTATTCAGAAGTAATCTTTGTGCTGGCACACAAAGACATGCTAATCATCTTTTTGATGAATGTCCCAAGAACTTGCAACTAGCCAAATAAAGCCAGCAACTGTGAGGAAGTAACTTAACAGATTTGGTATGCCCAAGAGACAAGGCTTTGAGTGATTCAGTCAATAACAGGAAGTATTGAATGCGTTCTGAATAAAACACTGTTGATGTCAGTAAAGGATACATTATATATTTAAAAATTCATCCTACATAAATCATCAGAAAGACACCATAGAAATAAAATCATTGATGTCGCAGGTGGATAAGACCTCAGAGAACAAACTGGTTGATTTCTCTGCCAAAACACTGCCCCAGAAAATATTTTGTACAGCTTTGTGGAATCTACCTTTAAATGTATCAGGCAGCTGGGATTTCTTCATTTACCAAAGGGAACAACTTACTTGCTTAGAAAAAATCTCATGGCTGGGTATATTGCCTTAATAACTAGCCCTTTTTTTTTTCCTTTTTTCCCTTTCAAAGTACCATTTCATTACCTATCCATCGTTCTCTTTTTAGGAATTAATATAATTTCATTTAATAGACTGTTGTTTGCTTCCTTTTGTCTTTACTCCCTAAAGTCACACGCCAATTGTTCTGTCATTTCATTATTTCTTGTAATTGTCTATCACTGTGCCCTTTATCTGACTTCTTTTACCTCTTTCTTTGCAAGTCCCTCAGTTGTTCATCTTTGGAGCTATTTTGCCAAGAAGTAAGCACAAGATTCCACATACAACTCCCACAGAACTGTAAAGAGGAGAAATAGTATCTCATTATCTAGACATGAGGCTTTCATATGGGTTTTCTGCATTGTTAGATCCCACTGCAAAATCACATCTAATTTTGTAATATTACTCCAGGTGACTTGGGGTTGGAGGTTTCCAGGATTTCCACTGAAATTTTCCCTGAACTCTCTCATTTTTACAGTTTTAAATCAAGTCTCATTTTGCTATATTCTGCCCATGTTTCACTTCTCTTTTCCTTTGCTTGGTTTCAATACTCTCTTCAATTTAATGTTATCAGCTAACAGGAGGATTATATCGGTCAGCACCTCTTCTGTATCTTTAGTGAAGATAATGCCAACTCTAATCCCTATAGAGCTCCTCTGAAGACAAAGTCTGTGTTATATTCGGGTCCTTAGGATGGCTTTTCTCCATGCAGCAATGGGTGAATCCAAGCCAATTACAATTTATTTCAAAAAGACTTTTCTATAATAGACATCCAGATATTTTCTTAAGGTTTATATATCATATGTCAATTTGATAGATTAAGGCTGTGATCTTCAGAGGTGAGGGAGAGAGGAAGGGAGATAAGAGAGTTAAGCCTTGAGCAAACATCAACTTTCAATGAGATTTCAGCATCTCACTGCTAAAGGCTTTTTGAAAAACCCATTCAGATCAATTTGCCACTATTACAGACACAAGCGGTGGGTGTGGAAACCCTGTCCAGGTACATAAAACAGCCGCTCCACCCAGAAACACATCAAAACCTACCCTCTGCAGCATAAATTTATGCACTAGTGGGATGTCTCCCAAAGGGGTTTCTGATAGATCCCGTTATCTCTGCCTCGTACACCTCCTCCACTCACTTATTCCAAGAAAGAGAAGACTCTGTATTTGTCCTTTTTGCATTCTTTTGGCCTCTTTGCACCCTGTTTGCGCACAGTACCCTTAGCATACAGGAGAACCACCTCACTGCCTTTACCTCTCTATGACATTTCACTCCGAGAAAGCACTCTCCCTTTCTCCTCTGAGTCTTTATGTAATTTACTTTAATCACAGGCTACAGCAAGTGTTTAGTGATCTGTGATTCCCATGATTATTCCCTTTTCCTCTTTAAGCTTAGTATTGTGTTTACTTATTGCTGCTCTCCTGGGCTGTTTCCAGTTTTCCCTGAGCATTCACTATTGATCGCTAATGGTGTGTTAACTTGGTGTATCGGTTCCCTTTATGCCCTACAATGTGCCTTGTCTGGATCTGCAGATTTGCATTTGTTTCAGGCTTTCTAGATATTTCTCTATTTACATTTGTATTAATTCTAGCAGGCTCTCCCTCCTCTTTTTATTAATCCCCCTGTTGGATTCTTTTAAAAAGAGTTTATTTTCTTAGGCAACCGATTTTGATTAGTTACATCTCCCTTATAAATGGTTATTATGTCTCTAGCTCTTTTCTTTCCATTACTGAGTTCATGAAAACCTTCTTAACCCCTTTAACCTTTCTGGCAAAGAGTAACCTTTGCTTCTTCCCTACAAGCTTTCCTAATCTTTCCCTCCTCTCTCATATGTCTGGTTCCTTCTTTTTCTAGTCCCAGTTCAGACCCTCAAGCTTTTGTCTAATGTTTTCGGAATCCATGTTCGCGACCTCTTCTTCTTTGAAGGCTTTTCAGAAGAAATCCTGTCTGTTTTGTCTTGCATGTTCCTCATCTCCCTTTGACACCAATGGATTCTAATATTTTCTGAAAACTCCTCCTGATAAATAACTCTCAAGAATTCTTGATTCTTTAAGATGTTTTCCTTGTAGTCTATTATAATTGCACCATATTGTGTTCTGTGAATTTCCTAACTTGTCTCTACTAAATCCAGCGCTCTCACTGACAATTCTATCGAGCTGATGTTGTTCTCACAGTTGTCTTTGATTTCTGTCTGTTGGTAAGAATTATATCCAACAAGGCTTCTTTTCTCATTGGAACCTCTATTTTCTGCATTCTACAGCTGTATATGATTTAGGACTATTTCAGTGATCTGTGTTTTGACGTCTTCATAACAGAACAGATAATGACTAAATGCATTCCATAATGAACAATATCAGAAAGTTCTGACTGTGCTTAAACATGGTATGGCATTTTTTCCACCATCATATACTGTTTGTAGTCTGTAGAAAATGGGCTCTTTACAACAGCTGCATTCTGAATATGGAATTTTTAGAAGCTTTATCCATGTCTTTGACCTGTGCTTTCTGTTCTGACTCTCTTTTTAAAAGGTCTCTTCTCGATTGTTTGCAGTCCTTTCGAGTAGAGCATTAAAAACCCTAGCCAAGACTATGACCTTCTGGATGCTGCAGCTAATTGCAAACAAGTAGCTTCCATCCCTGCTTGCAAGCATTGCTGGAATGTTCAATCTTGCCCATTTTACACCAGGTTCAGCATTTCTCTGAATTCAGCTATAAATTTTTCATTGACTGTGTATACTGGAAAACAGAGGGCCCATTTTCACATTAATAATAAATATATAAAGCTGTACCTATTCTCTAACTCCATCACCATCATCCTCATGAAAATAATATTTATGTGTACATGCCATCTCTCATATAACTATCTCACAGGTTGTTTAAAAGCATAGATAAGTATTATTGTCCTTAGTTTTTTAAATGAAGACAATCGTATTGCAAGATAAAGCACAAAAAGATTTCAGTAGGTACTCAGAGAACAGAATAAGACAGTTAACATATAACCCACCTCTCCTGACTCCTGCTTATAGCTATTTTGCATTGATGTGACCCATAGAAGATACCATTTGGTGTTGCCCACTTATGCCAGATAATGCCCTAATACACTCAGAAATAAACTGTGGGCAGGGCTGGGCAAATATAAGATCTTTCACTTTAGTGGCCAAGCTGAATAATCAAGGAAAATATAATTCTGGATTAACACAAAATAGAAATGTTTTATTTTGACTAGTAAAATAAAATACTGAAAAAAAAAATCCTGTTTTCTTCTAAAGAAAATACTTTGACTCTGTTGAAAGAATGTTTTGACCTGAAACAAAACATATCCTATCTCCTTTAATAGCAAATTCAGCCTCTAAAACAATTTTAAAAAATAATATATTCCCCAGAAATTTTTACCCAGATGTACTTGAGAATTCCTGCTCTAAAGAGATAAGACAACCAATGCTTCAGGGAGTGGGACTATTCTTGTCCCCATTTTGTAGAGGAGGATTTGAGAAATGCTGAATTTAAACAATATGCCAAAGATGGTGGTGTCAAATATTTCAGGCAAGCGATAGAGCCTCTGAAAGGCTTTCAAAAGCCATATGTCCCTCCTCCTACACCACCTTGAGATCAGAAGTGTGTGACCAAAAGTCGAGGGGCCACATCATGTGGTGGGAACAAGTTAGGCCTGGGATGAGGAAGGTAGAAAAGCCTTCTCACACGTGTGTGCCCGTAGCATCATGTGACTGGACCCTGGTGACAGAGGGACTTCTGCTTATCTCGGAGGAGAAGCTGTGGCAGCAGGGAGCAGAGCATGGTCCTGACTGACAAGGTGCAGATTTCAGCTGTGGGTGAGGAGCATCAGGAATTAGGTCCCAGAAACAGGAACCCAGCACAGGTCATCAGATTCATCCTTCAACATTTCAGGAGCTAGGTCCCACTTCTGGTCACCCCTCCATCTGAAGGTATGAGCCTTCAAGCCGTACAAGCCTTAAAATCATGAGTGGTTCCATCATTCCAAGTTTCCACCTACCATTAATATTCAATGGCTGTTCACTATCCTTCTACAGTTTTCTTCTCTTTTGTTTAAAAAATAAGTTTTACATGATAACTTTTTGTTGTTCTTTGTTCTTTGTTGATGGGTCAACTGTTAGCTCACCACAGCATAGGCAGACCTATCACCTGAGGAGTGGGCACCATGTGAAATGCATGGCGATGTCTCTGTTTTGGTGGCTTTAACTGGGATATTGGTTAGTGGAATAAAAACTCAGCTACTTCTTTTGGGGCAATTGATCAATTTGTTTTCCTCGTCTTTGCTCTTGTTGACAACAAGCTTGATGAAATCAGTCTTTCTGAAGGCAGCACAGTGGATTTGACAAATCCTGCAGAACTGCTGGAGCAGATCCCTGAGTTCGCTGAGGAGCTGATGGAGCCTGAAGATTGCTTCCCCGAAGGTAAGGGCCTGCATATTTCCCTGCAATGCTGAGGCAAGAAACCTTTTCTCTTCGTGAACATCTCTCCACCTTCACACCACATTGCTCTGGCTGCTTGCAGTAGTATTTACTTTAGATAACAACAAATCACATTTACATAACTCTTTTAATACCAAAATACACCATCATTTTATTAATTTTTTAACACCAACCTGCTCTAAAACACAGGTTTAAAACCCAGCTACAACAGAAGATCTATTTTAAAGTAAATCTATAAGGTAAATAACATCCTAAGTTATTTCTTTTCAGAGTGAGTTCTATTCCAAATATTATCTCAGTCATTTTCCTTTAAATCTGGGTTAGGAAAAATAAGGTTGGTATATTCCCTTGAAAATTCAAGGATTATTTTAAATAAAAACAGAGCTACTCAGATGGGATCAGACAGAGATGATTTTCTGGGTATATGAATGCCCCTGAAGTCAGCAAAAATGTGCATCTCTATATCTGTGAGAAAGATGATTGAATGAGGTAAGGGAGCCCTGCAGGGCTTACAAATGTCCCTAGGATCTAAACATTTTCTTGGCAGCTCTGCTTAAAAGCAGTAGCCAAAAATTAATGCAGTTGACGGAAGAAAGCATGGTGTAACTATTCTGGCCCATACAATAACATTTAGAAATTAGATCTGGTGTTTTCATTCTTTCACAATATATTTCTTAATGAGGCTAGTGAGCAGCAATCTATGCTGTGCACTGCAAAATGAGAAATTATACTATAATTGCTTAAACAAGCCAGTGCTATAAGACCAGTGTTAGTCAGATGCCAGTTTACAAATTCAGAAACTGTGGTTGGCCATGATCACCTTCCAGTTTTTAAAAGAAGGCAAACAGCACACAACCTATCACTTCATTCAGTGCACAGCCCTGATTCATTCCCAGAGCAGTAGCACTCTTTAATTTGCTCTGTCTTAAAATAACCAGAACTGCCTGAAATTCCATCGTGCAGGACCACGTCAGTACCAACCCAGTTTGTCAGATCTTCTCCTCTGCTGTCAATGGGATGAAGGGTAGCCAGCAGTGCTCTTCTGGATGGATCACTGGAAACATTAAGCCACTTTTGAAGCCCACTCATCATCCTGGCAGCAGAGAAATGTAAAAATGAAAGCGCTGTGGGCTGAACCCCAAGCTTGCCCTGGGTTACATCCACCCTGCTGGCTCCTGCTCCCTTCCCCCTGAGCAGCCCTATGCCTGCCTTTTGCCTTTTCTTCCTCATCTTTCCTACTTCCTCACCAGTCCGTGTTCAAGTCAAGGTGTTTTCCTCTTCCCCCAGGGTATGGCCAGCTGAGCCTTGAGCTCTGAATGGGAATTGAAGGAGAACCTGGTCCCAGCCCTTGGCCCAATACAGGGTGTCCAGGGGCACTGGGCATCCAGTTGCAGGTGACATCCTCCCTAACATATCTGCTCTGCTTTCCTGTGTAGCTCATATCCATACAGGTTTTTCAGAGGCTACTGTGTAAGCTAAATGTGACCATGTTCCTCATGGATTTGGTGAAAATGCATAAACTTGACATGTGAATGTTAGCTCACAAAATGTCAAGTGAAAGTGCTATAAACTGGAAGTCCAAACGATTCTTACTGCAATGACATTAACATTTGCTTTTATTTATACAGGGAAATAAAGTGTTTTCCTGTAATCTTCTTCTATTAAATACCTTCCAATATTTTTACCCAAACTTACTATTACAATTAGACTTCATGCAGTTGTTATTTCAGCCTAGTTGAAAAACAAGCAAGCCAACAAACAACAGTCTAGTTAGCTAAGATATGACAAGGTTATGAAATAGTAAAATGAAAATACTGAAGGGCATGCATTGGGCAAGTTTATCATGTACTGCCTTTACTGGCTTGTAATAAATAGATACAATAATATTTTATATATTTGGGAGAATGACCAGCTAATATTTGTGAAAGAATAACATTAGGTGAGAGGAAGAGGGAGAACAAGTGAGGAAGGGTTAAGATCTTACCTGGTTAGCTCACCAGCTATCTAAATTCAAACTATGGCATTTCTAAACACATCCATCATAGGTTATGTCCTGAACAAATATGTTCTGGATTCAGCCCCCTTTTTCAGATAACAAAGGCAAAGAAGATAATGCTTGTTCTTGAAATAGTTGCTGAAAGTTTGCTTGAGGTCACAGTTTTCCGGGAGTTGGGTGACCCAGATAAGCCATAGGTCATTTTTCTTGGGGAGACTTGTTAATTTGTTATCATCTCAAAATAGCTTTGATTAGGGTCACCGGGGAATAGTGTTGGGTCAGGAAATGTGAAGCCAAGGTAGGGTCACAGCTCTGGCAGCTAGCAAATATTGCTGGGAAAAACTTGATAGAAATGGAGAGATCATTCTTGTTGCTAGTTGATGGGAAAGCAACATCTAGGCAATGCCAGCTATTTGGGTATTTTTTCCTCCAGATGCCTTGCAACACTCCGGTCCTGTTACCTCCATTGGTATGCGTTCTCTGCATCAAAAATTGCTATCTCTCTGGACATTCTCTTCTGTGTCTCACAGAAGGTCATCCAAAGAGATCCCCCTGGCCCCAGCACACTCCTCTCTCCGAGACCCTAATAGGAGAAAGTTTTCACCAAGTCCTCAAGCGTAATTCCCCGGACACAGCCCGTTGGCAAAGGTTTCAAAGGAGTATCGTCAGATGAGCGTGCGAGAATGAGCTACCTTGCTCAACGCGCGGTTGATCGCAACTCGTGACACAGAGGACGCCCGCGACCCGTTTTTCATGTGACCGTGTAGGAGCAATTATCGCAGCTGGAAATGCCGTGCGCTACAGTGAAGTTACTCTGATTAATGGTGGGATCTGTGTTTTGTTGTATACAGTTTTCAGACATTATAAAGCTCTTACAGCCCTATTGCATGTACAGGATCTAATTAATTCAAGTTGGACAGGACCTTTAGATTTCAACTCGTCCACCCCCTTGATCAAAGCAGGGTTGACACTGGTGGAGGACGAGACTGCCCACTGCCTTTTCTTCAAGGTGTCACATCATTATTTGAAGTGACCTCCAAAAGGATATGTTTTGAGGAGAGCAGAGCCTTTGTAGAGCCTTTGGAAGACTAAAAATACCTAGCAGAGTGTGGCTTTGTCAGGTGTTGTCTTGGCAGCACCCTGTTGTAGTACATGAGAGAAGACTCAAATCTCCATGTGTGTCTCAGGCACCTGAATGCTGGAGACAGTGATGGCAAATCTGTGTTAGCCCTAGAGCTAAAAACACAGCCATGCCTGCCAGCAGGTTAGGGGGGCCAGAAGATGAGAAATGGGTTAAATAAGGAGGGTCTGCAGAGATTGTGTTCTCTCCACACATGGAGAAACAGCTGGGGGCTTATGAAGAGACAGGACAACCAGACTTGCTTTCTTGCTTGAGCATACACAGCTAGCCAGACTGGTCATTAAAAGCCCAACTTGGCAGACATATATGTATTAAAACCATGTTATGAATACCTGCCTGCTGGGGTTTATGCTGAGGAAGCTGTATTTTCTTTGTGTCAAACAAAGCAATGCTGTAACTAGCATTCATAGCTAAGAAAAATATTGTTTTGTTCTAAAAATGAATGTCTCAATAATTGGAATCTCCTGTGCAAAAGTAGCTACAAAGATACTGTGGTTTGAACACAAGGTACCAGACCTACTGGACCACAGTATAGAAGAAATTAATTGGTCTTCCTGGTTTATTGAAGCATTTATTCAATCAGCAGCCCTATTCATCCAAAACATATCTAATAATTTTATGTAAATTTAAATGTATATATTGGTGTGAACAAGCAGTGGATTTGTAAACTCTTTACTCATAAGACTGAAATCAATGGGCTTGGCTGTCATGCATGCAGGAGGAAGATTTTGCAGTCTAGTTCCCACACTTACAAAGAATTTTTTTTTTTCCGAATGCACCAAGGTAACGCAATCAGGTGTAACAGCTCCATGATTATAATGCTCCAGGCTAGAAAATGTGAATGTGGAACCAAAGGAATATTTACACAAAATGCATTTTATATTAAATTCCTCCTGCTCTTTTTTTTTTTTTTTTTTGGTAACTTGTTTATCATTGTGGCAGATGCTTAAGTTAGAGCTTTCTCTGTCACACATGCAGTGAAGACTGTGGTTTAGGGCACATTTTTAAACTACAGATTGTAGTTGTGCCATAAGACGTCCCAGTGACTGAAGGGAACTATTCCCTTGATACGAAAAAAACAAGCAAAAGTAAATAGTATCATGATACAGTGACGCATTCATAAAGGTTTCTTGGTAAATAGGTCTCCGTTTTGAGAGAAATGGTATGTAATGTTCAAATATGAATTGAAAACAGATGTTGTCCTTGGACAAGTCGACCACTAATGCAGCTCAGTACAGCTTCACTGATTTACCAGCAAATAACTTGACCCTTTTTCTGTTGTTCTGTATTGCTGTTGAGCAGTAACCTACCACCCAATAGGCGATGGTGGAAATGAGTCAGTTTGCTGTCAGAAAAGATGCAGCCCGACATGAATTAGGGTGGCAAAACTAAGTCCTGACTAAATCACAAGGTGGTCAGCTTCTTCTGCCCAACCCATTCCTACTAGCACTGCTTTCAGGGGGATAGCACAAATCTATTAGACAAGGCAGCATGAGTAATGCTATTATAAGAAATGCCAAAGGGTTCATTCCTGCCTTGACACTTGTGCTAAAAGATGTCAATGAATAGTCTTCTTCATGTGGATAAAGTAGCTTTCAAAATCTCAGGTTGAACTCTGCTGACCACCTGCCTTATTGTAGAAGTCAGCTGGAGTTATGATTTCTCAGACCCTCATCAGGTCATGCCTTAAACACATTGGAATGTTTTTGATATTTTGATTTCACAGAAATGGAAAAAAAAATTCAATATTAAAATGCCAACCAAGGTTGGGTAAACTTTTTTGTTGGGTTATGTGAAGTTTCTAATTCAGAATATAAGTTTGGGCCAAGGTCACCAGAAGAGTAGGGTACCAGCATTACAAGAGAGTCCAGAAAAGCACAGGCATGCAATAACAGTCAGTGAGGGAAATCAGAAAATTTGAAATGGAAATAGAACTTTACTCATTCATTAAAAGAGTTATTTGTGGTCAGTTTTCTTTTTTTCTTTCAGTTTTCTTTTTTTCTGTTTGATTCACGAAGAGTTAAAAATAGCATTTCATCTAAATTGCAGCCAGCGTGATTATTCATGGAAGTGCTACTTGACATTAGTAATTGTATCAGAATCTGGTCTAAACATTTCTGAATTGAGCCCAATCAAAAGCATGGGATTTAATAGCGCTGTGATTTTTGGGCTGACTCATCTGAGAAGCTATTTTTGATTTTTCAAGGTATTACTGTCAGTAACTAGGACTTTTTTTTTTTAGATCAGAATTGCATGAAAGCCATCAAAAAGCATTGAAAAAAAAAAAAGATTAGTGGTCCTAGGTGGCTTTCTGTCTTTAAAAATACCACTCTGTACCTGTAGATTATCAGATGGAAGCTGACTGAATCAGCAATACCTTGTTTTTACTGTTTTATAAGTATTTTCCATCACAAACGAAGCGACTTTGGACTCACAGTGCCCTGCTCATTAGTATTTAATTTGAAGGTGATCCCCTAATTTTAGCTGTGCCTGGGCTCAGGCAATCACGTAGGCTCCCTGTCTAGCAGAAAGACAGAGGCAGACTCCTCCAGGGAATGATTCATCCAACTGACTTACAGTGGGAAAAGCCCCTTCCTGGAAGATCCTAACCTTTTCCAGTGGTACTTACAGAGCATTTCTACTCTGTAAGAGCATGACAGAGCATGTCATGCCTGTTCCTAGCTGAGCCTAGACATTCATCTAAGAGACTAAAAAAGCCAAGTATCCATCTAGGAAGTAACAGGAGAAAAGAGGGGAAAGTTCCTGGACTAATCTTTTAAGTCAGAAAAAAGCTGATTTTTTCCAAATTGAAACTGTTCAGGGGAACACAGTAGGCTCATGGAAAGTTTATTCTGCTAGAAGCAATGGTTACTTACAGGACAAAGGGGAATTTCTGCTTTAACATGAGAAATCCACACTTATGTAGTCAACAATCTGCTCATTAGGCTGCTCACTTGACAAATGAGGGATCTGAGCCCAAGCCTTTGGTCTTCCTGACCCAAAGAGGAGTTGACAATGAGGTGGCCAGTGTAGCTGTATAACTGCACAGCTGAAAGCTGCTAATGACCATACAAGTTGTGGAGTAAGAAGCAGTGTAAAAGTTTTCTGGCAACACTGCTAAGAGAAGCAACTAGTAGCCCCCACTGTCATGTCATGCTGGTGGTGTTGTACCGCATGGGCATCTCTAAGCAGGGGTGCCATATGAGTACATTAGCTCAGCGATCCTGGTACCATGCAGTATTGCATGCCTGAAGTCTGTTCCATATACCTACTTTCTAAAATATACCCACTTCCTAAAATATACCCAAATCACACATATTACCGTCTCTGAGCACTGTACTGGTTTTAGCAAAAAGTAGTGACTAACATGATACCCTTTTATCCCTTAACATGCTTCTTTGTTGTTCAACATTGAAGAGCTTCGAGGGATAAAACTTTCCTTTGTTGAAGTGGTACCTGATCTACAAAGAGGCAGAGAGATTGTTCTTGTACTTCTGTCTTCTCCTAGAATTATGTTCTTCTCAAATATTTTGATGAAATTAGTGTAATTCACCTGAGCGCAGAATTCCTCTGAATTCCAGAATACAGTGGTAAACTGGGAACTGGTGTGGGTCTGTGTGACAGAGGTATTTAGAGGACAGGTAGTTACTTCCATCACTGTCCCATTACTTTTGCATAAATGGTTTACTGTCCTGCTAGTCCCATACCAAAACCTCATACATCCAAGAGCCTACACCAACTAAACATCTCAGAAATGTGAGGGAAAGGGGAGATCTGGGAGTGGTTCATGTATGAAACATCCTACAGTTCTGCTGCTCCATAGCAGAGGTCTGGGCTAATAAAAACAGAAAATGCCAGGAGGACCACAGCAGACTTAGCAGCTCTCTTCCTCCTGGCAGAGCCTGCTGCCAGCAGAGCCCCACTTCCAGCTGCTTGGGAATCGCAGCATCCCGAGAGTTGCACTTGATCTCCTTGCATATCACACACAGCTCAAGCGCCTCTGTTATGCCACCTTGAATTAGCAGCATCTGCTGTCTGCATAACCTTGGCACTCACCCTCTGTCCTTCCCCAGCTTCCTTGCCTAAATATTATTTCTACTTGCAATAACATCGCATTACATCACCATAGTAAGTTGTCCTCTCTTGTCACTTCTGAGCAGTTGTTGTATGCTTCAAGACATGTTAGTGACCTTGGCCACCTTTCAGCTATGGAAGCAGTTGTCCTGTGTTTTGGTTTGGTTTTTTTCTCATGATGGGACTGGTAAAGCTCCTTAGCTAAGTCTCTTTCTATACAACACATGGATTTAATGTAGGGTAAAAAGCTTGCTATTTGAAAATAGTTTCTGAGGGTCATTCTCATCAGCAAATGTTGTGAAATTTGAGTCAAATTATCTGACATGAGGCTGAATGGCCAGCCTGGAAAAGAACAGGTCCTGGCTAGCAGGGTGTCCTCTCACACAATTTTAAGTTCTTACCCAGCACAAGGCAATGCACATGGTGTTTTTTAAAATGGGAGAGATGGATCTGTCCATTACCAATGACAATATCCTTTTGCTGTAACAAATGAATGTTGCTAAGGAAACTAAAAATGGACATGGTTTTGCCTATCAGAAATCCTTGTGTGGTCTCCATTACGACCACAGCATTTAACTATCACACAGTATTTGTCACTGAGGTTAGAAAGTGCTATGAAGCATCGATGGGGAACCTGCTGTGGACTAAATTTCTGCTGACATCAAAGGGATTTAACCACCTAAATATAATTCCAAAGTTGTTCTAATGCCTTGTTTAAGCTCACAAGAGTCCAAAAGATCAAAATCTGCTCCTGCTTTTGCTGTCTGAGTCTCTTCAGCACATTGGTCCCATCTGCACTGTAGCACCTCCTCCCCTCATCTCCCTTTTGCCAGATTGACACTTTTAATCAGTAATTCTAGTGGTATTGTAGTACCAAGAAAATATCCTTCCTCCATTCAAAAGGATGTGGAAATTATTGGTAATACACTGCTAGACTCATTTGTCCTGCTCAGGGGTGCTGCCTGAGCTCAGCTAACACAATGTGATCGACCTAGGGCACGAGTGACTCATGGCCAAAATATTCTGTATCATAAAACTCATTGGAAGAAATCACTGGGGCGCATCTGAAGTAATTTTGAAGTGAGGAAGGGAAACAGAAGGCAGAGCAGAAGAGGTTGGTGAGAAAAACAAGGGAGGAAAGACTCCATGCAGCAGCTTATTGCTAGAAGAAATCTTGTTTAGCAGCCCCTTATTGCAACTTCAAGAACTAAGTGGGCTTTTTTTAACAATTTTTTTGGTTTTGCTTTGCTCCTTTTCAGTTTGTGTACGATTCTTCCCGTGCTGTTCAGTGGACATCACAAAATTTCCAGGCAAAATTTGGTGGAGGCTGCGGAAAACCTGCTACAGGATCGTCGAACACAACTGGTTTGAGACTTTCATCATATTCATGATCCTGCTGAGCAGTGGAGCTCTGGTAAATGTAACAGGTTTTCCTAGATGACTGAAAGTGGAGATGGGTCTCAGAGAAGGTGTTCTCCCGTTAGCTATCTCTAAGATCTTATGAGCCCTTAATGCTTACTTCTCAAAGCAAAGCATGTTTGGGGCTAAAACAGGTCTTTTGCTTTTCTGATTTCACCTGGCTTTACCATACTGGGCGTGGGGGGAGGGGGAGGAGTTTCTTCTGTTGTAACATAAAATTATGATGTGCACAAGTTTTGAAAAGCAAATCCTTAAGGAAGTCTGTGTGAGGAAGTATCCCAGAGTTACTACTTCAGCATTCCATAACAGCTCCGTGGTTGTTCCCATCTGCAGGCTTGTATTTTGCTCCAGGGATGGCTTTTTTGCTCTGTTCTTATTTTTTAGCACATTTTGTATCCTGCAAAGCAAAATCATAAAAGCTGCAGGGGGCACTGAATCAGTGCTACACGTGGAGCTAGTGGGTTCCTGTCATGTTTTGAATCCACCTTAGCTGTACCTTCCCTGCACAGATAGCTCCTGCTTGCATCTGAATGAATGTGTATATATGGAGGCTGGTTGGTCATTGCCCAGGGCTCTGATAAAGGATCCTCTCCTCCTGAGATCCCACTGCGTACTGGGATTATCCTCTCTGTATTATCAGCCCTGGGCCCTTTGTAGCAATGGCAGGATATATTTATGTTGCTCATGTACATGTCAGGAATGTCACTGAAGTTGGTGGGATTTCTCTCCGTTTTTTACCTGGGCATAGAGCAAAGGGGTGTATCAAGAGTTCCCCAGGCTTTGGCATGGTGGTCACTGATCTTCTCCTCTGTGATGGAGTAAGAAATACACCTACTAAATTTGCAGGCAGTGCCATGATTGGACAGATTACCAGTGTTTTTCTGGAGGTCAGGATCAACTTCAGCCAAATGGATGAATCTGCCTTAAGTAGTAAGAGGAGCATCATCTTAGAAAGGTGTCTGCTTCACCTCATCAGGAATAATCACGGGCAGAAAGGCATGATGCAGGATGACTGCTAAGGTAGCAGATTTACTAAAAAGAGCTGGAGAGAGAACAGGCAACAAAAAGGATAAACTACATCACAACATCACACAAAAGCCAAACACCCCACTGGGCTGTATAAATAAGCGTGTTCTTCCACACCAGTTGGCATCAAGGAGGCCTCAGCTGGAGCACTGGCTTCAGCTCTGGGCGTTGCACTTTGGGAAAGACATGGGCTAATTGAAGAAACTCCAGAGGAGAGCAACACAAATTATCAGTGGCCTAAAAAAGGAGGAAAACACAGAAGTACTGGGTTTATGCAGTTTAAAGAAAGTCTCTGCAGGGAGTCAAGAAGGTGGAAATACATAAATGTTGATGGAAAAAGGAAAGGAATGGACTGTTTACCAGGTCCACCAGGGACAGGCTGAAATTTCACCAAGGGGATTTTATTTTATTATGAAAAGTTAAAAGGCTGAAAAACTTGGGTAAATAGTAGGCTGCTGAAAATTGTCATAGCTTTGCTGAAATCAATAGAGTCTGACAGTTTTTGCACCAGCTTGAGAATCAGCATGTTCATTTTTTAACACAGTTTAAAGGGGGCATGTCACTTGCTGTAATACACTTTAGATGAATACACTTCCTTACATATGTAATTAAAAGTGCCTTAGATACTGAACACTGCAATATAAATCTCATTTAATTTTCATTGCATGCATTCATTTACTTTTTGCAATTTTTCAATTTAGCCAGTGCAATTCTGTATAAAGGCAAATTATGCTGCATTTTCTCACATATCAGCACTACGCTTCAGTATTTGGACTGGAGATGTTGGAGGCAACACACAACTTTTTTCTTCTGTTATTCTGGGGTGAGCTCTTCCAAAAACTGAGCTTATCTGGCTACATCCCTGGGTCATGCTAAGTCCTTAGCAGAGTTTAAAAGCCAGTATGCACTTGTGTGTGGTAGTTAAACCACCAGAATATATCTATAGCTTACTGCAAAAGATCAAAACCCCCTTCTTATGCATTCAAGCCATAAGCACCCAAACAAGGAGCCTGTGTTTTAACAGTAATTGTGGATAACATTGCAGGTATCCTGTTTAACTCTTTTTAACATGGAAAGCAAAGCAGAAGAAATAACCCTTAATGATGTTTTATATCACAAAGATTTCATCCATTGTCACAGTGAAAAAATGCAGAGCACCAGAGTTTTGTCATTTGGGTAATATCTGTAGCTCGTGCAGAAGTACAGTGCACCTGGGGCATTCAGGTAACATATTTTTCATCCCTTATTAAGCTGCTTCCTGACTCACAATGTGCTTTTAGTAGGCAAAACACAATGTACTTTTTGACAAGCTAGTAGAAAATAGGGAGAGCAAAGGAGGGAGAGGAGGAAATCACTTTAAATAGTTTGCTGTTATTTTTGCAGTAATTGCAAAGTACAGCAAGTCATCTGACAAAGTGAGTGAGCCCCTACAACAAGTGATAAACTCCAATCTCTCTGTGTATTGTTTTCTGTGGCTTTCTCCAACAGCTCTTTCACACCCTTGAAATATCATTTTTGAAGGCAAGATAGGAGACTGAGTTGCAGTGAAAACGTCACCCCAATGTGTGGGGACAAATGGACATGCTTTGGCACAGGCTGCCAAAGCTTTCTTGTCAGTTTAATTACTGTTCCCTGGCAGGCAAAAGAGCAGTGTGACTGCTTGAGTGACAAGTAACACACTTCTTGTATCTCCAGGCACTGGGTGTTTGCTAACTTTTTGAAGTTCCTCAGAAAGTAGCTACAGATCTTGAAATATGTAAATGCAGATAATTAAGATAATTAGCCCAGACCCTCTCAAATAACGTTGTTTCTTGCTGCCAAGTGCTCTGGGTCACATGATGGGACTAGAGTAGTATATCAAAGCTTGGGTTATCCAGGTTACAGGGACAGGGGAGCAGCTTGTGTAATGACGGTCCCTGGAGTTGCTGGGGAAGCAGACCGTAACCACTGCTCGACTTAGAAGCCCCCAAACAGGCCATATATATGCAACCCTGACACTAGGATCCTGCATTTTATTTGATGTACATTATAAAGTGAAAGCTAAATTATAAGACAACCTTATTTGTTTTATTTTAGTAGGCATATCGTTTTTATATCTTAAATATTTTAGAGGGGTTATTAAGTTGCTTGTATTTGATACAGATACTGAAAGTCCTTTGATGATGTCTTGCATAAGATTAGTTAGAGAGACAGATGAGATGTGTAGATAGATACCCTGACCTTTAAAACATAATTGTTCTGTTAAGTGAATAGTAACGAGCATTTCTTGAGGCAGATAGTTGTAGCTACCTGAAATGCGATGGCTGAACAGAAGCCAGCGAACTCCGGTACTCTATAACACAGGCGGGTTAATAACCCAGTTTCTCATCATTAGCAATAAGATGTATTTGACTGAATGTAAGGATTTGATTCTGCCCCCTAAAGACAGGCATCCTATGCCCCGGGACATCTGAGGTGCCCCGATAGCAGTGGCACAGCCAACAGGAGCTGAGGCAGGATGCCCTCGGGCAGCTTGGAGTGGCACCCTGCTCATAGATTCACATTCCCAAATTTAGGGTGCTTAAGATCTTCTTACACTCAAAGGATGTCTAGTCAATACAGCCAGTAGAGGCTGGAGAGAGGTAACTAAGCATGTGTCCATTATAAGGGAAAGCTGAACAGAACTCTATTAGGTTAGCGTCAGTCCTATTTGTGCCTGTGCACTCCTGATAGTAACATTAAAATATATCAGAAATCACAGACAGTACATGATAGCCCATCAAATCATACTACATACTTGCAGTGCTTTCCAACACAGCTTGGGAGAAGGTTTTAATCAGTGTTTTGTCCTTCCAGGCTTTTGAAGATATTTACCTTGAAGATCGAAAAAACATAAAAACCATGCTGGAGTATGCTGATAGAATATTCACGTACATCTTTGTCTTGGAAATGCTTCTGAAATGGGTGGCTTATGGCTTCAAGAAGTATTTCACCAATGCCTGGTGCTGGCTTGACTTCCTTATTGTAGATGTAAGTATCATTTTGGAACTGCGATGCTTCTTGTGATGGATTTTATAACGCGTAAGAACAGGCTGTTAAGTCTGGCAGCTTTGCGTTTGCAAAATGACAGCTGTCACTCTGATTCCGAGTAACGACCCTAGGCAAGGCTCAGAGGAGGTCTTAATACGTAACCGTGCATCCCCAGGAATCAGCAGGCCAGAGCAGAGCGGACTGCTTTGTGCCGTTACGTAGAGGTGTCACCCTGCTAATTTGAGTCACATTCCCTTCTCGTCCCTAGGAACTCACTCTTTCTTTTAGCATTTAACATCTCATTCCACGCTCCGGGCTAGCACAAGGTCCGGTTACCTCTGACTGCTCCGCACATGACCTCGACACACAAGTCTTTCAGCAGATTAGAGAAGCTGTCCTTGGCGTAGTTTCCCGGTGAGGCTGCCAGCGGCACGTAACAGTATGTTCAGTACTGTCTCCCAAGTATTTACCAGTGAAGGAATCCAGAAGAAGGTGTGAATAGTTTTCTTGTCAAAGCGATTTCACTATTACAAAGCCTTACGAAACACTCTAAATCTTTGAAATATCACAGTGCTTGGGTCTCCGATGAGGGTAGTCCTTACAAGCGAATAATAGTTGAACAAAAGGGAGCTCATGCCCCGGGAGTGTTGCTAGTACCAGGCGTGTCCCTTCTGAAGTTTCACATTGCCTGGTTGTGGGATCTGCCAAATTCAGGAGAAGCCAGCAACACCACATCCTCCAGATGAGGGTTAACATTTCATCACAGCATATCAATTAGGAGGCAATTATCTCCCTGAGGCCATTTCTTATTAGCTTGAGGTATTAATATGGAAGGCTGGCAGAGCTCTGACATGACTGTGTAACTTATTAAACTTTTGATAAATTATTTTTCCCCATTTTACACCTGAACCTTGACTCAGGGGAGAACTGCACTTTCTTTGGCCCCAGTCCAGGAAAGCACTTCAATGGGACAATTTACTTGTTTGAAGTTATGGACATGTCTAAGTGCACTGCTGGATCAGAGCCTTTGGAAGCTTCTCCAGAGCTTTAATAAATTGATTTATGAAAAGGAAGTTCTTTACATAAATCATAGGTCATAAATTCCTCTTTGCATACATGCTTGGAAACCTCTTAAAGGGAAGGCACTCATTTTTGACAGATTACCTTCAATAGAAAAGGAAGGCCTGGTTTAATTATCTAACCACTAAATTAGAAACCACCAGTTCCTAAGTTATAGCCCAACCCTGAAAATTGTGCTCACTGTGGTTTAGGTTGAGTGACATAGCTTTTCTTTGCTGGTTTCTCTATCTGTAAAATGGGACTAATAAGACTCACCTGAAGTGTTATATAGGCTTCCAGGAATTTGTTATTGGAGTTATTGTTTTAATGAGCTTCTGAAGACTAGAACTGCTGGATGAGGGCTGAATATTGTCACGACTGTAAGTAGGGCTCTTCCTGATAGGAACAATTTCATGATGAGTGCACTGTAACTGTTTGTCACTCTGCTGCATCATTAACAGTTCAAAATAAGTTCCACATGTGTTAGAAATACATACTTTATAGCATCACATCTAATTAATATCAAAGAGAGTAAAACAGAAACTAAGCTAAATCCTGCCCCCCATGTGAAAAGCCCCCTTGGAACAGGAGCTACACGAGAGTCAGTATGTAACCCAAAACTTTAGGCACATGTTTGCTTTTTAAGTGTAGGGTTTGTGAATATAGTGACATATTGTAGAGGCAGCCACAGATGGGCTGGGGAAAGGGGTTTCCCCTCCCCTGCCACACAACCAGAGCACATATGGCATAAAACCATGCAATGGGGGAAAGAGGACCACGGGCCCCTGAGACTCCCCTTATCCCCAGCAAATCCACCCCAGAGCCTTCTTACTGACCTAGATGTTTTTATTTTCTTAACCCACATTTAACTGTTGTTTTTGCATGCTCCTGATCTAGCCAAAAAGTTGCCCCACCCTTGAGTTGTTTTAGTTATTAGTTGACTCTGGGAAATCACTTGCCCTTTAGTGTTCTCAATGAATAAAGCCTTTGCCCGTGCTCCATTCTTTTCCTCAGCCATTTCCCAATGAGGATTGTGAGAATCTGGTACTATATTTTTAGCGGGTTTAACAGATGCTTTTCTCCTACCCTATTGCTCACACACCCTGTCACTCTGAATTGGCAGCGTAACATGCTATCATTTTTCCAGCACACTTTTTATTACAATTTACATTTCTTTTTGGTCCTTTGAGAACCAAATCACTGCAACTGAGCTGCAGAAGGGAGTGAATGGGTGAATTAGCTGCTCCAAAGAAGCAGATGAACCACTTGTCTGATTTTCTCAAATTTATTTGTTTAAGATTATTCACTTAAAAATTCCTGATCTGCAAATTATTCATTAGCAGTTTGGTATCGGTATTCAAAATTCAAGCTGCGATGGTTGATTTTTCATTGGACATGTGAAACCATCTATCATCTGTGTTTTCTCATTGTACAAATGCAACTCAGAATCCTTTTTCTGTTGTGAATAATTCATAAAACCAGCTCAAAATTTGCAAGTATTCACTATTTCTAAATGGGAAGTGAACCCAGAGGAGGGGGTATAAGCATATTGCTGCTGAAATTTTTTTTTAACTTACCCTGCCTTGTGACCTTTGATCCTGATTTGAGCCTGTGGAACAGCAAAGGCTCCATCTCACAACTGTAGATTACTGAAGAAAACTCTGGCTCGCAAAGCCTGAACATCAAAAAACACAGTAATCCACAAACTGAGAGCTATTTTTGCTGGATGCAGAATCCTTAAAGGATGATCTCAAATTCTGGGCTTCTCTGTACCTCAAAGAAGGGTGCTAGAGTAGCAAAACCATAAGAAAGTGCTTTTAAATAAATAACAATACAATAAATTCCTATCAACAATGTTGCAACAGATTTCTTTGGGAGGAAGGGAGAGAGAAGTAATCAGACCACAAAATACAGGCTCATTTCTATGTAGAGCACCTGGAAAAGATGCCTTAGATGTATGCTGAAATTTGGATATACTGAACAAAAAGCATTAATCTATTTCTACATATGTTACATCCCTACAAATAGCAAGTACACTGCTAAAAGTAACCTTTGTCTACACTGCAAATATATCCTCTCTATGCACATGAATTGGAGCGATGCCCACTCAGTCCACAGCTCTTCTCAAATGAGGGAAAAGCAGAGACCATTGTATATCTGAAATGTAGACAGACATCAATACCACCATCAGAAATGGTGTTTATGCACAGTCCTCTTTGCTAGGATGCACAGGCAAATATTTTTGCAAAGAACAGATATTTTCCAAGCATTCATGCAATCAAAACCTCTTCATACAAAGCAGATTAAACAGGGACTCTGAACTTGGTCTGAGACAGAGGCGTGTGGCATTCAAAACGAATGTTTGTGAAAACTGCTCTCAACCAGGCATGTCCTGCAACAGGCAGACGGTTGGGTTTTAAAACAAGAAGCAGATGAACTCCATGGGTTGTGCATGCTGGTGTCATGTTTGATGATCTTTTCTATTGTTTCCTCTGACCTATAAATATTATCTTGAGCTTATCTAGTTTGAGCGTCAGCCAATTAATTCTGAGCTATGTCCCAGACTCTGCTGACAGGGGATGGATTATTCCATTGCAGTGGTCAGTTTGGGAAAGGCATCTATTTGGAGCTTAGCATAATTCAAGATGGAAGAAGCAAGCTCCTTCACTTGCTGATCATGCATTGAAGGCATCAGGGAGAGACCAGTACCCTACAGAAGCTTTCACAAGAAAGCTCTCAGGAAAGGGATGTAAAGTCCTCAATTCTTTAGTAAGAAAGCTCAGACAAAAAGTCACAGCCATGTTTCATTGCCTGTGGCATACACAGAAAAATCCTCTTAAACAGGCACTAATGTCATCCATCTACAGAAGTCCATTATCACAAATCTATAATCTCCATTGCGGCTTTTGGGTTCGATTTAATTGACCAAAAGTTAGTCCCAATCCAGGCTTAAAAAAACCTCGTTGACATTTACTGACTTCAGAGATGAGGGGAGGTGAGGGTTTCTCTACCTATTCTTTCTAAGATTATCCCATCTTTCAAGATTTGATTGAGTGCACCCTCAGTAAGTTTGCAGATGACACCAATCTGGGCGGGAGTGTCGACCTGCTGGAGGGTAGGAAGGCTCTACAGAGGGATNGTCGTGGTGTTGAGTTGATGGTTGGACTAGATGATGTCAGATGTCTTTGCCAACCTTAATGATTCTATGAGTCTGTTCTATGATACTTCGGAAAGCTAATTTGTTAAGCAAGTGCTTTTTTAAAGATGCTGGCAGCCTCCTTCCCCTTCAGTTATCTCCAGCAATGGGCCTTAACACGACGTCCTGCAGTGGGGAGAGTAAGATCATCTCTAGTTCTCAATTTTTGCCCTGATGACCCACCAGTTTCCCTCCAGCTGAGCCACAATGGAGAAAGATTACTCCTTCCATCCCTTTTCCCAGGGAACCTGCTCTGCTGCTGTGGATGCAGGGGCTCACAACAGCTTCAATGGTATATCTGTCTGCAATATAGTTCAGCCATGGCTCAGCAATGGATTTTGAGGCCAGACATCTCAAATGAGTTATTCAACAAGTCCACTAGGCAAGATTTTGTAGATGCTTTTATGAAAGTAAAATAATATGTAGGTTTACCCCCTGCATTTTGCGAACAGTTATAACACAACACGTTTCTGCTGTTTGCCTGGAGCTGCTGAGTTTATACCTAGAGATCTGTACTCCCCATTGAGCAGCTTTCCAAATTTCCTGTTTGCTGCCAAATTTCCTGCTTGCTTGTTTGAGAACTGCTCATGGATGTTGGGTCATTATATGCACTATCGTTTTCACTGAATGCTTAAAAAAATACAGACATTACATTTTCCAAGAGAGTTTCCTGGAAAGCACATGCTATAAGATTTCTAGTTAGGATACTTCACTGTCAGACAAGTTAAAAAGCAGCTAATAATCTTTGAATTTTAGATGAACAATTTAAAACAGTCTTTCTCTCCCTAGTTAAAAATTGAATTGAATTAAATTATGCCCTTGTGTTGGATTGTCTTTAAGTGACAATTAAAAACTTGCTGTGTGAAGTAAATATTGATGGCTTCTGATTACTTTAATTGTTTTTTCCATCTGTATTCCCTGTTGATTAGCAAGGTGATTTCTGTTTGCTTTACCAGTAATTACACAATCTGCTGTAATGAGTTGTTCCCAAACAGCACTGAAATCCAATTTGTATTCTTGGGAAACTGTCCTAAAAGCATGCAAATTTCATTTAGTTTCTGTTCAGAAAAGCACACAGGAACAGAAGGACAAAAATACAGCCGAGGCAAAGTAAAAATAATACAGCTTGTCATTTGGACAAACATCTTAAGAGTGAACTGCTTTGTTCTCTCTTGGAGTTATCAAAAATCCACAGGTTATAACAGAGTACTATTACTTCAGAATTCATTTTGACTAGTCTTCCTCCAGTTCCTCAAAGCAAACGCTCATCTGCGATTTTTGAAGATTTCTCAGTGCACATTCTTCTGGACCTCTGCTGATGGCAAATAACTAATAGGAAATAGAATACCTCTCCAAAAGCCAGGGAGCCTGGTTTTTGAAGGAAAAAAATAAATAAATGCTGGTTTACTACATATTGGCTAATTCAGGATAAGTGGAAAAAAAAATATTCCACATGAAGATGAGATAAGTGGTTTTAATGTGTGTTAGCAGGTCAGCGGACTCTGTAAATCTCCCTTCTGCCTCCCTACACTTTATCTAAACATAACAAATGCAAAAACATCCAAATGTCTTGTCTTATCTTGGTTTGCACCTCATGTTAGTTACCACATAGATGCTAAATGGAGAGCAACTGAGCTTTGCCAAGAGAAAGCACAAGCTTAGTTTCGGACAAGGCACTGCAGGACAAAGCATGCTGCAGCTGGAGGAAAAGGAATAGTAAATGAAGGTGAGGAGGAAAGTCCAGCAGTAAGCATAGCTCACTGCCTGCCTGCCTGCCTGCGAAACAGTTGCAATATGAAGAATTACTGCAATTACTGAAGAATTTCAATTACTGAGGGAGAATTTCAACTTTTGGAAGTGGTGTAAAAAAACCATCTCAACTCAGATCGTGCTGAACTAGGTTTACCAACCTTTTTTATTTCCTGAAGTTATTTAAAGATGGAGCACATTTCAATGTCCTTTTTAGAAGAATATGCTTAAAAAGAAAATAATGAATAAAACCCTTGAGCTCTTGCATGCAGGTTGCTTGGCCCTTTCCATTACTGAATGTAGCAGCCAAATTCCTTATACAGAGATGTTCTCCCTTGCATAGAGGATCAGAGCTGGGACAAAGACGTAGACAGTATTTAACAGTTTAGTCAGAGTCCACAGGCTCTGCAAGGACAGAGGAAGATTGTCCTACAGCTCCTCTCCCTTTTGACGGGCACCTTTACAACCCCAGGTGTTGCAGACTGCAAAATGTCTTCCCCCCACCCTTGTGGCTCCATCCAGGATGGCCAGGGGCTGCTCAAGAGACTGGTGCCGGGAGGAGGGGGAAGGAAGAAGTGAAGGGAGAGATGCAGCCTGCAGAGGGGTCAGGGATTCTTTATTAGGGGGGGTGAACGACCAAAGGAACCGGGATGAAACTTGAAAGCTTTACCCCAGTGATTTAGAGACTTTGTGCTGGCCTCCTACCCTGGTATGACTGGCTTTGGGGTGCTTTGTGCTAAGGCAAATGAAGATGAGGGCTTGTACTTGTAGTATGTATTCCCTGTACCATTGTCCTTTCTGGCAGAAATCAGGAAACCTATTCAGAGTCCCTCTCCATCCTAGCATATTCAATACAATATCAGGATCAACTCAGATTCAAGAATTCAACTAAACAGATGATTTTTGAGCTAAGACTGTCATATTCCCCACATCATCTTGGTATTTTTCATATTGATTTGGAACATCTGATTAAATAAATGCTTTAGGGAATCAAGCAAATCCACCTTGTGGAAACAGCTCAAACAGTTTGGTTTTGTTTTGGGGTTTTTTTGCATCATGTCATATGTAAGTTAAGGTTGATCCTAATCCTGCACAGAAATAAGCATCCCTTCAGCTCAGCACCTAAGCTCCCACCAGCTGTGATGGAAATGGAGCAGAGTCAATGGGGCTGAGCCCCCAGGGAAATGTTCTCTCAGTAATCACTATGCACACCCCTGGCATTATAATGCTATCTTCAAATAACAAATAATAATCAAGCATATTCGGATCTACTCCTGACAACAGCATTCAGCATCATGAAGATACCCTGGGATGAATCGTGTGGTGTTTTTGGAGATCTTTTTAAGGGGAGAATATCTTTCCTCTTCAGCTGCCCTAAACAAAGGCTGTCTCTGCATGATGTCTGGATGAGAAGCAGAACGTAGTTGATGATGGAGAAATTCTTTTGCTCTAAATCCTGGTAGAAATACCAGACTTCTCAAGGCAGCTGCACCCACACAGCCACCATTGCAACAAGGAGAAAGACTTTGGGTCTTGGCCAAGGTTTGGCTGATCAAGAAGTGTCACATGGTCCCCCAAAGCCACAGAAATCTCTCATCCATCCCTACCCAGTACTGGGAAAAGGGACTCAGTGGCCTGGCAAAGTTGTCTGTTTGCAGTGAAAAGGTGAACTGAGGCAGGCTGAAAATCCATTTGGAAAGGGTGGGGTGGGAAAACTGCAAATCAGTAAGTCAGTTTGCTGTCTCACTGGATGTAAGCTCACAGCAGTAGCTTGTTCGACTCACCCTCAGAAATTAGCTAAGGTTTAATTCTTGATTTGCAGCCATCTGCCTTGGGAATTGACTGGAGTTGTTAGAAAAGCCTGAGCAGGTGTAAAGGAGGTGGCAGATTAAGAGAACAGCGAGACATAAAGAGGTTCTTCTGGAAACCACCAGGAAGCAATTAGGATGCAGGAATGATTTATTTAAAAGCATTTAAGCCAACAGGAGCGGCACATGCTGTTTGCAACAAGGCTGCCCTCTGAAAAGGAAACATTATCTCAAAAAGCATGGACATGAGGACCAGGAAACAAGCTGAGAAGATGGAATATTAACAGAGTTTTGCAGCCTTAGTTTGAGTAATAGATCAGGAAACAAAAAAATAAAGAAAGAAGAGGCAATGTCCTGGAGAAAAAAAAAAAAAGTGATTGGAAGATGTAAAAGCCTTTTTTAACCTGAGTTATAAGAAGTAGCGTCAGGCTTTCCAGGAGATAATTTTTGTTTATAATTAATCTAGGCACTTGTGTAGCCCATCATATTATAATACATGGGAGCACTCCACAAGCAGTAATGAACTCTGCTGCTGGTGAGAGAAGCTGTTCATTAACTCGTTTGCAAACGTGCTTTCATCCCCATGCCATGGACTAACTCCAGAGCAGCCCTAAGGAGTCTGTGGTCTTTACCTGAATGTGAGGGCTGTGACTCGAGGAAACAGGTAGCAGAGGTGGGAATTTGATTTAGGTCACCTTAGTCTCTCTCTAGTGTCCTAATTATACGACTTTCTTTTACCTTTTTGCCCTGTATTCATAACATGCAATTTCTGGATTGGCAGGTGTAATCATACAGTTAGGCGTCTGTATGGCAGAAAACGCAATGTCAGAGTGAAAGGGTAAAAACACTTAAAAAATCCAAGGTGATAATAAATGTCTGCTCAGAAATGAAGGTGCAAAGGGAATACCCAGCCTCATTACAAGCCCTTTTCACCCAACAGTATTTCAGAGTGGCAACAAGAACTTCCACGTATTTCAATTATCTTTGCAGATTCCCCTTTTCCTGTAGTTTTCTCTGTTTGCATTTGGAACACAGACCTAAAGTTGTTCCTTTTCAAGTCAAGGAGAACAACTTGGAACTGCAGGCCTGGCTTTTAAAGACACCAGGCTGCCACTCGTGCTGTGAATATCTGCTCTTTGGGTAATGCTATCCTTGGCAGCAATGGACAGAAGAAACCAGACCGGATTGAAAAGAGGCACCCAAAGTAATCCAAGCTCTCTTTCTTCTACTTTCTTCTACTTTTNTAGCATTAAGGAAATTAATGTTTTTTTTTTTTTTTTTTTTTTTTTTTTTTAAAAGCACAATTAGGGAGAGAGAGAGACAGGTGTTCCTGGGGCATGTAAAAAGCTATTTGAAAGCACTGGGGGCCTGCATTAGCTGAAACTGCTTATTTAAATAAGTGGCCAGAGCTTTCAACTCAGCTGCTGTGTTCCCTTTTGGATATCTTCTTTTTTTTTTTTTTCCTTCCCCCCCCTGCTCCCTCCCCTCTAATTTGAACAAGTATGTTAATTTGACAAAATCCCTGGCTACATAATACATATGCTATGGCCCAAACTGGGAAGGAGGTCTTCTCTTCTCCCCAAGACAACAGCTTGCAGGGTATCGCTCACAGCTGTGTGCTGCAGCAGGCAGACATTTAGTAGATGTTCTTATTGTTCCCATGGGTTTTAGGATTTATATGACCAGGCAAGGAGGATTTTTGCCATTGCCCCAGCAGAACTCCTTGTTCCCTGAGCTCTGCTGTTCATTCATCTCTAGTGATCTGGGGTTAATTAAAAAATGCAGTTTATGCCAAGTAGCATCTGCCTTTGAATGGTGCTGCTCAGGTCTGCTTCCAGCTTGGCCCAGTGGAGGCTCACTGGTTATCTGAAATGATGCGCTATTAGGCTGGTGGGAAGGATGTGAAAAACAAAGGAGCAACCCCTATTCCAGCTCAGACCTACCTCCTTACTATAGGAAACACCGTCAGTCTCGGGTGAAACACTGCTCCCAAAGACCGCGCCCTTCGGATTACTGCCTCCAGCATAATTTCATGGCTAGGGAGTCTATGCATGTCACTAACATGCTATTAAAATGTATGCATATGGGAAGGAACCACACTACTATTATAAATGCAATAGCTCCTTGGGAAAAAGAGTCTGTGATGTTTTGATTAAAGACCATTTCCCCTGTGTGTGCTGAAAGAAAACTGCATTATTACACTTCCTACATTATAATTGTTTTTCTGCAGCCTTAAAATTATCTTCTGATAGTTTCATTGTGGTTTACATTGGTTTTCAACACTGATTTCTTAAGTCACTTTCTGATAGTGAACACATATATACCTATATCAATATTGTATAATTTTATGTCTCTGTATTCATAGTGAACAATTTTTATTGTCCAAAAATGCCACATATCTGTTAACTGATGAATTGCTGTGAGCACCAATGTGAGCACACTGGGAACATAACACTATATGGGTGCCACCTGGGTACAGATACATGAGTCATTTCTCATTTCAAGAATGACAATATTCCACTAAAACAATTAAAAAGGAAAAAAAAAAAAGTGTCAGTTACTGAAAAAGTGTGCCGATTCCTGGACAAGATGTCTTTTTTTGGTCAAATATAATCTAGTAGTGGATTGTCAAAATAATTAAGAAATTCAGACATTAATCTCATTAGAACGTATTAACAATAACTTTGAACAGTTATCAGTGAGGTTAGTCTCCTTCAGAGATCATTGCCTGTGTTCTAGTAGTCTAAATTCATTGATTCTTTTCATTTTTTTCCCTGGAAACACATATGAATGTCATACAATGGGACACTCCAGATCTGAGCTGCTAATACCACTAAGCCATATAGATGACAGGAGGTTGGCTTTCAAAACACCAGCCACAGGCTTGGTAATCCCCATGGCTGGGATTGCTTGTGTTCAATCCAGCCATAAAATTTAAAAGCTTTCATTTTTTCCTTGAGCATAACACTGAAAATGGAAAAAAAGAAAGCTGTGGGGTTCATCTCTCTCTCCCTTTACCCAGCTTTAGGAGGCTGCCATACAAACCACTGTAAACTCTTTATAGGTAAATTTGCATGTAGGACTATAGAAATACCGAAGTACAGGTATATAAGTATGTAGATAGTATATATTTATATATATATCGATATCTCGATAGACAGATAAAACTATCTTTGGGCAAAGAAAGTAAGAAACAGGGACAACACACTTCCTTAAATGCCAGGATAAGAAAGAGCTCAACGCCACCTACCTGTCTACAATAGCAAGAAGAAACCAACATGTGCAGGTGCACCAACATGGTTCTGCCTGGAGCCTGAGCTTTGCTGGGAAACCCTTTCTTTGAACCAGGCAGTAAATTCTGATTCTTTCAGGGTTTCCACTCTTTCAGGACGGAAAAATTTTGGGAAGTCCCTGATAGCACCAACGCTGAGCTCTTGTTGTGCTGTGCTGAGACAATCCAAGGAAAGCGAAAGGGAAGAGCTGCTATGTGATTGAATCCTAGCCCATGAGGTTGGTGAGACTTTTGCCGTTAATGTCTGTGGAGGCAGGATTGCGTGTACTGAATTACAAGGACCACTTCCTTCCTTGGGGACCTTCATTGCTGGCCAGGTTGTACACTGAGGCTAACACTAGGTAGCAAAATCCTATGAGAGTGTCATCCTGGCCACTTAGGAGGAGCCAAATAAACAGCAAGTCAAGGGGATAAAGAACAGTCTCAAGCTAACATGGAGAATATGATTACTTGATCAATTTAAGGGAAGGAAGCTTTAGACAGAAAGCTGTGAAAGCTTCTCAGTAAGATCTAGCAGGTTCTGGAAAGACCCGCAAGGGAGATGCCAGAAGCAAAGAATCTGCAAACAAGGGAAGTGATCGTGCCCCT
>VZTL01008868.1:7978-19248 GCA_013400535.1 Scopus umbretta
AAAAGAGAAGTGTCTAAGACAGCAATACACCAGAAAGCAAAATCTATGTAATTGCTTAGCCCTATTAGTATCACAGGGACTAGTAAAAATGCTACAAAACTAGATAAAGTTTCATTACCTTAAAGAATTTGTCATCTGTTTGCATCAAGACATTCACTCTCTCCCAAGCAAAATGTTGCCAGCTAAATGCTCAGTACCCACAGCAATCTCCTGGATCCATGTGCTCATTCAACCAGAGCAAACACTCCCAAAGATGAAAAGTACTCACCATTCAACTTTAATAGGACACCTGTGAACTTAAGGACTTTGCAAGAAGCTCAGCTGTTACAAATAGTAAAGTACTTAACACAATTCTTTACCAGATCAGGGTTTAATTCCTGACAGGTTTCTCTTACCATGTTTGAGGAAATTAGAGTATCAGGTGGTTATTGTGCTAAAACCAAACGAAGTGGTTGGTTAGTGGCCTCTCTGGGCTGATGAACATGACCCAGGCACTTTAATTCCATTCATTCAGGATTAAGGCTTAAGATTGTCTCTAGTGAAGTCATTGGAGTTGTACCTGTAAATATGCATATCAGGCCCTTGCTTCTCATTAAATAATTTGATAAAATTAGGAAGAATCATCTGGTTTCTTTATCCCTATCAACAGTATATTCCTTTCTCATGTGTCTTGATCTGTCTTTTATCAGATCCTGCTGTGTCTCACCCTTCCAGTTGCTAGAGTATAGAGTACCTAATGTAAAGGATCAGAGCACTTTCTCTTGGTGTCTCTGCAAGTGCGCTATGAAGGTTCTGACCCTTGTTTCTAGTACCCTGGAGGGATAGTAGAAGAGTAGCAGCTACAAACTTCAAAGCTGAGTTTTTGGAGAACTTTTTACAGACTAACCCAGACAGCTTCTAGAATATTTCTGATAGCAAACAAACCAAGGAAAATCTCATGGACAATCTGATTGGCAGAAAGCAAAATTCTGGGCTTTAAATTGTAAAATTCCCTAAGGTACCATCCACACACATATATATTTATAAAGAGGCTGAAGAGGGAAAATGTTTCTCCTCTCCCTTCTCTGTACATTTTGAACTTCTAAATCTTCTGTGCAAACCTCATCAGATTATGAAGTCCACATGCAGCTAGAGGTTAGCGAAGACCTGTTGAATCAATTTGGAACGAATGTCCTATCAAGTTCTTATTACATACTGTGCTATGAGAATGTTGTTTTAAAGTAAATTTTCAAGCAGAGCTTCAAATGTTTTTATGATTAGAGAGTGTGGTTTTTAAATTAAGGCAGTTCAAGATAACTATGCAGAAGCAGCTTCATTTGTAATCCTGCCAGGGCTAGTATTAAAAACGTATGGTTATTAAAATATTCCCCTTTGTTTGGTAGTCTGAATTTAATCTTTTTCCCTACACACTTGTACAACAGTCTAGCACAAGTCAATGGAACTGGAAACGTTATTTCAGGAGGAAGGTGCCTCACCAGAAATTGAAAGAAAGTGATAAAATACAACTGCCTAAGTCTTTCTCTGACCAACCCCGTACTTACGTTCCTCCCAGCCCGCTGGATGGCTACAGTAGTTTTGTCTAGTCCTTAGCTACTGCATTATCAGCAGAAGAAAATGAAACAAACCGCTACAATTACGTGTCAGTCCTGCCATTTCTCAATGCTAGCAAGTAGTTCTGTGATTCATTCAAGAAGGCTGTAGCTTAGATCAGGATGTGAAAAATATTCTTGTCTTAAGCTTAAGAAAATTCTTGTGCTTATAGGTAACAAAATCCAGGTTCCATCTCTGAAACACACATGTTGCTCCTTATTAAATTTGAAGGAGAATGTCCATAATTTCATTATGTTCTCTCTGTGGGTGTAGGTGTAGATGATCTTATTCACGCCAGTGGAGGACTGGAGAAAGAAGTACAGAAGAAAAATGTATAGCTGAGGATACTGCAAAGTGATTAATTATACCACCTAATGGGATGTTTGTCACTTTTCTTGCCTCGTTTAATGTTGCTACAAAGATATAAATGTATTTTTCTCCTCCACAAAACATTCAGAGAATTGATATTTGCTAAAGAACAAATAAATTTTAGTTTAATAAAATGAAGACAGTGGGAAAATGAGTGAAAAATCTTCATTCTTTAGATGTTCTTAATCTCTTGCACTTGTGTTAAACTGGAAAAAAACAAAAACCAAACCAAACAAACAAACCAGAGAAAACTGGGTTCAAGGGGATGCTAAAACATCTCTTTCTATACTTTGTGTGTAGAAAGTCATGGAAAACTCATGTCTTATACTATTTTCAAACCATGTTCCCTGAGTTTTGCCAGAGCATACTCTAGAAAGAGCATGAGAATTATCAGTAGCTTGGAAGCATGACAGATGAAGCAATAAGACCAGGGAAGTAGCCAGGGCCTGGATTAGAAGAAAGGAGGGGTCGTTTAGAAGGTAGAATTCCTAAATACACTAGTCTGCTTTTGCTTTGCATTTTGACACACCGTTTAAAAGGCTATGATTTACACTTAAGCCATGAGAAGAAAGTTTTCCCCTTTGTAAAATATTACAAATATATATGCCATGGACATCTTGCTATCAAGTTGCTAAAATTGCCTTGATCTTTAATCTCCTGTGCTTTCCCTCCAGTCTTTGTGTCCGTTAGTCATCTTACATTGTTCATGTACATTATAATCTCTTCGCGACAAACCCTGTTCCTTAAAAGCAGAGTTCAGTGAAACAAAGGCCTGACGCCTGGCTGAAGTCTCAGCATGCTATCGCATTTTAAACAATTATGATAACAAGCAAGATGAGATGTCTGAAAGAAACTTGATAACATAATAGTTTACACAGTCTATTTCTACTCACCTACAATTTTAAATTCGATGTATCATTATTCTCTGGATTTGAAATCACATGAACTGATGATTGTCCCTTGATTTCTCCCTCCCCCAAAGGACAAATAAGCTTTTTCTAGCTGGGGGTCAGGAGGGGGAAATGTTCCTTTATAGAGCAAAGGGAGAAGGAACTCCCAGATAATCACTTATTATTTTCTTGTCAAGTGCTATCCTTGTCCTGCCTACAAAGTGGGAAGAGAAGCAACACTGAACTGGCATTTTATGATAAAATAATAACTAAAATAATAATTCATACAGGATGGGATGTATTCTTCAGCTTTGTTACAAGATCTGGGGATCCAGGGACTCCACATTAAAACTTCAATGGTTTTCGAAAAGAAGTCAGTATATGCTTAATTATCAGGAAATTAGTCATTAAAAACAGAGTTCTTTTCTATTTCAACCTTCTAATTTAAAGGATGCACTAAGCAAAAGAAAGATCATACATAATTTAATGTAATTGAGGAAGGGAATTAAAATATAATTTTCACTCTTCCATCTAATAACACTGCTCTTTCAAGCTCTAGGGATGTTGTTTAAGCCAAAGGTGGTGGTTTCCTTGACAATTGTAGGTAAGAATAGATATCCTTAAAAGAAATGAATAGAATAAGAGGGCATGAATAAGCAGCATTTACTAAATTGAGGGTTAAGGAAATTATAAGAGATCCCTGAAGAAGACTTAACATTGAAGATATAATATTGGAATGAAGAATAAAATGAAGGTTAATCTTGATAATGAAGGACTTGAACCCAGAGAAAATGTCATTATCAACATGTTAACATGTGCAGAGTTGGGGTGAGAATTGGATGGCTTGAGACAGCCAATGATATATGTAGCTTTTCATCTGCTGCTCATTAGGACTAATACAAAACTGCTACTAGAGCACAGCTGCTTGAGAGAGCAAGCACCTTTGAGAAAGTGGCAGTCTGTTCCAAGTGAAATGGGGATAGGAGAGTTTAACAGACCAATCAATGACTCCCTTGTAGTGCCCCGAGGGATAGGTTTACTTTTGGGTGAAAGTTCTTATTCATTTTCCAGTTATTAAAAGCCCTGGCCACAACTCTGATCTAATATAAACATTAGCCCATTATGCTGCAATGCAGACCGAGCTTGAAAAGACAAATACTGACAATTTTAGGAACAGCATAACACCACAGGCCCTAACAAATACCTGATGAAAAAGCCCTAGATAACAAAGTTTTACAAGCTGCCCATTGCATCCACTGTGTGTCATCATGAGGCAGTATAAAATAGCGTTTAATTCTAGTAACAAACAGCAACATTGGTCTTAACTGTTATCAACTGTTACCTTTGAGCTGGAGTTCAAGGATTCATTGAAACAGCAGGTGTTATCTGCTTGAAATTTATTGTTGTTTTCCTGCAAATGTCCAAGTGAAATCCTTGTTTTGTGTCCAGTGACTTGCACCCAATTTCTTATTTTGTATTTTGTTCTCCATTTGCTGCTGAGTTGACAACTCTTACTTGGAAAAGCACCCGATAGGCTTATACAAACGAAATACAAAAGGCAAGGCAAAGCAAACTACTCTTAGAATAATTGCACCTTCTGTGATTCAGTTTAGGCTTTATATTTTGGAAATGTGGACTTTTATAAATAAAAGCCAAGTTCTGTTAAAAAATGGCTGAGACCATTTAGGGTTCATTTTGTGCAGGAAGACACAAAATAACTTCACTGTTGTCACAGCTGTGGAGAGCTCTGGTGATAGGTCAAAGACTCAGTGAATGGACGAAGGAAATGAGACTACTCCACTTGAAAATTAAAAAACTGAGCAATACCGTTCTTAAAACAAAAAGGCACAAAAATTATGTATGAAATTAAATTTAAAATTTAACAAATGCCTGATGAAATAAATGCTAAGCCTGCATGATGAAGATTCAGAAACAGAGGATGACAACAAAAATACTAGATTATCAAGACTGGCAAAATCAAATAGGTGTATGCAGTAAGATCTTGGATAACACAGAATAAGAAACTGGTGAGGGAAATTGCCTATTGATTGCTTGTTTGCTGTTCTGTGAACTAGAAATATAAATTATTGGTCTTTTAAATTCAGTGTTGTTTCTTATCTTCCTTTTATTTTCCTAAGATTTTTATTGCATTTTAAAGGAGATCTGTGGCACTCTGACATAGTTCCAGTAAATTGAAGCCAACCAGGAAGGTACTCAAATACTTCTGAGAAGTTTGAAAACAATATTCTTTCTGGCCTTCCTCGGTACAATACATGGTATAATTTCCCCATTTTAAGAGGAAATAAATAAATTCACTATCAAACTTATCATGTCTTTAACTCAGTTCATCAAAGTTCTTTAAAAATAGTGTCATTGTTATGATTTCTTGATTATTGATGAAAGCCCCTGTAGCTTAGAGAAGCTTTGCTACAGAGAATGATATTATTCTTGTGTTGCACTCTGGTCTCCATTTGACCTAATATATTTCTGTGCAACTACAGCAGCTATAAAAAACAAAAAACATGATAATCAACTGATTCTGAAAAAACACCTACTGAGAAGAAAGTTTTTCTGCATATCTATATAATGCATTGTCAAGTCCCATTTTCCATTAAAAATACATAGGCAGTGCTCTTTGCATTCTGCTGGAAAACTATCAGATAGCTTGTAATGTTTGTGCTGCTTAGGATGAAGTTTCTGTTTCTCTATTGCAACATTCTTTTACCTAATCATTTGTTGATGGGTTAAAAAAAAAAGGCATTCTGGGATTTACACCAGTTATTTTGGCCTGCTGTTTATTATGTTGCAGTTTCAAGACTAATCTAAGGTACCAACAAAAGTAAAATTTGTCTCTGTGCCACTAATGGTTTTGACTTTGGAGTGCAATGCAACATACACTTTTGGCCACTTGAGTGAAGCCACTGTATTCTTTTTTACCCTATGGTGTTAAAAAAATATAATGCAGTCTTGTATTTCAGTAATGCCCTCTCTCTAAATGCTCCCAGATATGGAGTGGGGAATCATTTTTGTGATCAGTAAGAGATAAAAAGTTAGGACTTTGAGAAAAAAAGGAACATTTACAAATTTCCCTAAGCATATATTATATTGAAAAGCAGAAGTGGTGAATAAACACATCTTTGGTTTCTACCAGTGCAGTGTCCCTAAATCTCATGATGAGAAAACAGAAAAGGGAGAATATTCCTTTGACCTGGATTCCCACAGTAAATCGGGCTCCCGGCTTTTGTCCAGTAAACAGTATCCTTCTCCCTGACGTTTCCCATAATTTCTTTGTTAAATTAAAAATACAGATTCTGAAGGTTGGGGTTTTTTTACATTTTCCCAAACCTCTTCTGACTTATCGATCGATATTAGAATTAGTTCAAATTCAGAGACAATATATAAGATAATTTGTAATTTCTGGTATACTGTTCATTACTACCTGGTGAGTGTTCCTGAATTTTATCAGGAAGAAAAACACACAGAACCCTAATAATTTCTAGAAGTATCTGTACAGCCCCTTAAATAGCCTTGCAACTTGGTGATGGACTCTTCAAAAAAAGTAAAAGAATACCACATTAAGATACATATGAAACCAGTGATACTTTCAGAACTTTAATTTGGCAACAATAACACGATTCTATTAAAATCCTTTTGAAGGGAAAGTTCTGCCACCTTCTATTGAATAGTACCTGAATTCACAAAGAGGCTAATTTCAAATCTAGAGGTGAGAAAACTCAGTAGCTTTCTAGCTTTTTTTGAAGTCTTCTGCTAGGATGAATGTATCCTTGCTATTGCTTCATGGTGTTAGAGCAAGGACACACAGTATGGACTCCTTATAAAAGTGGAGTTCATTAATATCTGTCTCATAGACTCTACACAACATTTTTTGTTCATTTATAAAAATAGTCTTTAGAACACGGACACAGAAAAATAACTGAATTAATACTGGCAATATCAGAGAACCATCACAATAAACTGGCATTGCTAAGATAGTGAGGGTAGGAGATAGGACTCCAAAAAAGTCTTTAGAAGTTTGAGGTTATTGTCACAATTGAACACTTCTACAGCTACTGGCAATTTAGGAAAAAAAAAATGAAAAAAAAAAATGAAGGCTGACTCAATTGATGAAGTTCTACTGCAAATGTTGATCATTACTAGCCATGGACAAAATGGACAAAACCTTTCTGTTTCAAGAACTGGCAACAGCAAAAGTCTAGTATCCCAAATATAGCCTTTTCAAATAATTTTTACCTAAAAAACAAACAAACAAAAAAAAAAACTGAAACACATTTTGTTTGGACCTTGACTGTGCTAATTAGGTCTTAATGCCCTCCACTTACACCCCTGCCCACGGGCCCAGGGCCATCAGTCCCTGTCTCAGCAACACCATAGCTGTACTGGTCTCAAGCTCAGCCACAGCTGGGCCCTCCCTGGCCATCGGACCCGCTGAGCCAGGCTGGACCTGTGGGCTGATTTCCCCACCTGGCCTCATCACCACAAACTTGCCTGGTGGCCTGGGCTGTTGGTTGAACTCAGCTGACAGACTTGACCTGTCCTAGCAGCCCTGGTATCTCCCTCAGCTCCCCGTCCCCTGGGAACGGCCAGGTCCCACTGTGCCCCGATGCATTTATTAGCTGTCAGTTTAAAATCTTTTGAAAAATTATGTTCTCATTGCCATTAAATTTTGCAAATAACATTTTCTGTGTTCTGATAACATCACTGAAAAAGTGGAGTGAGTTGCCTAGGCTTTAGACAAGTAAGAAAATTTCAGAATGGGAAGAGGTCAGTCTTATTGCACTTATCGCCAAGAATGTATTTCCTTAACACAAAATAGCCGAGACCTACTTTGAATTTCAGAGTAACATCTTAACAAGGTAGATCAATTTTCACAGTCACTTCTATATGCTGTTTTTCATGGACCAGTGACAGATGCTTCACAACAAGAAAGTCCCACAATATTATGGGTCAAAAACCTGAGTTTAATACCTCAAGCTTTCTAAATATGGCAGTCATTCTGGGTGGAGCCTTAAATGTTATAAACTGAAACATAGCTTGGTTTACTGTTTTTAATGATGTAGCAGCTTAGGGAACCTATGCAACTCAAACAGTTGAAGACCAGAAAGATGAAAAACTTAACAATGATATAACTGCCTTGTAATGATCAGAAGTGTTGCTATGGATCAGACTGTGCCTTCACACTCTAGGTTGAACTCTTCACTGATCTCACCAGGGAGCTTTACTCAAAAAGGTTTGTGAAATATTCTGGCCAGCAGCAAGTTAAGATGTTTTACCACTTAATTCTATACTGGCATCTTAAGGTAAGTCATATTCTTAAAAAATTGTAAAGCTGTGTGAATTCTGACCTTATTTGTCTCCTTTTTTTTTATATATATTTTTTTTATTTTTCTGTTCCTTCAAGTCCGAGGACAGTAAAGCTTCACTGTGATCCACTGTGACCATATGGTGTTTTTAGCAACACAAGACAGGTGATAGCAGACTTTTATCTGAAGCAAAGGCAGAGTCTAAATTATTGATATCTGTCCTTTATCAGTGACATGAGAAACACCAATTAATGTGACACAACTCCAAAGCATAAATCATCAAAACAGTAGCATTCTGTAATTAAAATCCCTATAAATTGCACTGTAATCTTTTTTAAATTAATAAACTGCATGGTTGAAATTAAATATTTAAAAACTGTGAAGAATCTGCAAATATCACTGTCCTTATAGGTTCTTCAGGTACGTGGTTCACTCTATAGCAGTGGAAGGCAAATCTTGTCATTTCAAATCATGTATGTTCTGTCTACAGCATAATGCATAAAGATAACATATGAACTAGCCATTTTTTAAAAAACACACAACAGAATACGACTGAGTGTTGTATAATTAATAGGGTATTTTTTATTCCACTGAACTGTGGCAAAGGAGAAAGATGATTAAATATCTGTTTGGAAAAATACTGAACCTTTTTTTCCTCCAGAGTATCTGGTTAATGAACAGAATTTATTTGAAATCCAAGGATAATTTTAATTCTCTGAAACATATAATGTTCTTTAGTCATTCTTAAAAAAAAGATATTCAAAATAGGACACCTACAATAATTTTACAGAGCGCTATTTTTAAAATTCATTTGGATGTAGAATGCCTAGGTTAAAACAACTCTTCCTAGACCAGAAGAGAGATGCAAACTTCAGGCACTCAGTGAGTATCTTAATCAGAGTAGTCTCTAAAGAAAACGCAACTAGTTCATCTCAGGACAAATACAGACAAATCTTTCCCAATTCTCCTGCACCATGCAATCAAAGGTAAACTAGTGGATTAGAGTATGCCTGAAGAGATACGGTAATTGACTACAGTACATAACTGATGATGAGTTCTTTATCTAATACCCAAGTGATTAAGATTCAGTTCCTCATCCTCTTCCTAGTTTATTTCTTCATTTTCTTGAGACATTTAGTACATGTGTTTTGATGTTTTTATTTCATTTTCTAACATTTTTCTTTAAATAATTGATCAAGTGGTTTTTTTTCAAATATCAACTGACAATATGTTATCAAAGAAAGATTGGATGTAGGAAGAGGTTCATAATTTATTCAAATTTCTCTTTCATTTAGACTTGAGGAAAAAAGCACTGAGATCTGAACTGCATCTGCCTTCCATAAACCAAAACCTGATCATGTTTTCCAGGTGCACTGACAATGCTAATCATCCATTTACTTGCTATAGTGCAATTTGAATGGTCTAACAGTCAAAACATTTTAAGAGACTGAAGATTTCCATCAGCCATAAATATTGAAAAAAGATCTCCTGAAAACCAAATACAAGAGTGGTCTTGTATTGTGATAAGTAAAGTCTAGGTACTTATTTCCCTTGAATTCTCAAGGAAGTGGTTCTTTTCTCTTTACAGAGGAATAAAATTCCAGAAAACAAACAGATACTTTTCAAGTTATGTTTTTTTATCCCACAGCAAAAGCATATGTCTTGTGTTGAAGAACAATCTTTTGTTTAATCTGTCTCGCCCTACTCCCACACTTTTCTTATTTACAAATCTGCCTATCACTTCTTTTGGAAAATTGCTACAATTCATCTTTTATTTTTCCTTTGGTTTGTAGAGTTTTTTTGTTTTCCTCTCTTAATTACTTCTTGCCTCAAAAAACTGTAATTCCCTCTTCCTGTTCTTCCTAAATCTCTTCTATCTAGATATCAGAGTCAAGGGTAGGTCATGTGAGACCACTTTTATGCGTTGCTTCCAGCCTCAATGACTCTGCACTAGCCGTTCAGCTGTAACAAGCTCCTACTAACTTACCTTCTCTCCTCAGTACTGATAACTGCACACAGCTTTTCAGGTTAGGGACAGCTGTCTTGCTTCTGCTGCCTCATCCCTTTAGCATCCTTTCCCTCTGCCTCTCTGGTCATTTGTTCCCTTTGACTTGAAACTTGTTTTTCCATACAGTAAAAGCAATTACAATGTGTATTGAACATTCTGAAAAAGATGCTTAATTTTTAACTATTCTTTGACATGCAATTGCATGAGCAAAATCTTCATGTAGCTGCTCACTCCGTATTGTTTGCACAGTTAACATGACATATGCACACAAATTGGGTAACAGTGTAAATTCAGTATCTTAAATGTATTACTGCTATAATATTTTGTCTTCTGCAGCATATACTGCAAGTTTTACTGGTATTGACAAGCTGTAAAGTCTAAAATATGCAAACAAATACATCCAGAATGTTGCAACCCTGCCCATCTACTGTTGCCAGCATTTTTAATTTGACTTTTTCCCCCCTACAAATCAAGGTATTTGATATCCTTCCTAAAGTAGCAGATAAAGGAATTAGGCTACTATGTGTAAAAAAATCTTTTTTTTTTTTTTTAAAAAAAAACAAAACTGTAATTGATGAACTCCTAGTTGTTAAGAAAATCTTGGAAGTATTAAGTAATATATCTAAAGTTTCAGAGGTCAGAAGGAAAAGAGCAACTTTTAAAAAATAGATTAAATTTTGAAAATTCAAGGTTTTATTTCTGAACATGAGGCTTACAATACTGCACAATGTCAACTCTAAGCCACAGGAATAAAGTCAAAACCAAAAAATTCCTCTCCAAAACAATCACTGATAAGGCATCTTTCAGCTTATGAGTGGATTTTCAGGCTATGTAGAATGTTGCTTGACACCATTAATACAGAAAATGGTACTTGGAACTCCCTTTTAAAATTGGGTGGCTTGAGTCCCCCTCCTGAATGCAGCTCCCACTGTATTGTAGGGGAAGAGGCAGTTTCTCAAGCAGCAATAGTTGGTGGGTTATGGTTTTCAATTTGTTTGTTTACTTTTTAATTTTAAAGATTCCTTCAAGCCATCCAAAACCCAAATGACAACCCCTGTGGCTGAACCATCAATTTATTGATTTTTTTTTTTT
>VZTL01008869.1:3968-15653 GCA_013400535.1 Scopus umbretta
AAAAAATCCCAGTAGGGGCTAAGCTAGCAGTCAGCACTGGACCCCCAGGAATTAGGGAGGGGAGAAATTGAGTGTTCCAGGGTCCCCGGCTGGCACATCCCCCTGGCATCTCCCGCAGCTCCTTCCTGGCCTTCCCTCTGGCAAAGGGCTGGATCTGGGGACAAAAAATGGGGTTTTGCGGAGCAGCATGAATGTACTTACTACTGGAAAGGAGAGAGGCCTGCGTGCTGTTAATTGTTATTATTTTTAATGGAAATTTTTTTAAGTAATTTATAAGTCTGCTGCGTGTAAATTAAAAACAAAGTCTGTATTGTAAGAGGATATATTATCCTGTGTCATCCGCGCTAGAAATTGTTTAAAAAAGTTAAAAAATGAGAAATAAAAGTGTAGAAATAAAAGTGTAATTCTATAAAGGCAAAGAATTTCTGGTGCCCTGCAGCCAGAGGACACTGCCACTTGTCCAACCCCCAAATTACTGTTGAGTTTTGGGGGGGGGGGGGGGGGGTTTTTTCCTTCTGCCATCAGACCATGGTGTCTATAAAGTGCAATTTGTGGATTTTTCCTCAAATCCTCCCTGTGGCTGTACAAAGCAGCTTGGCAAAGCCCTGACCCCATGCTAATTAAAGAGATGTAATGAGGAGCGCCTGGCGCTGGGTGCTGTGTTTGATGCTGGGGGGGATAACAGCGGCTCCCCTGCCCCAGCCTCCCCTGGGGTGTGAGTCTGTGCTTCCACTCCCTGTCTATTCAGATTATTTCTGTTCAAATCATTTCTATTTATTTATGCACAGATTATTTCTATTCAGATTATTTACAATTTATTTCTATTCAGATTATTTATTTTAATCTTATTTCTATTCAGATTATTTCTAACCAGATTATTTGTATTTATCTTATTTATATTCAGATAATTTTTGTATGCAATTATTTCTGATTCTTTATTTTCGTTTTATTTCTATTCATATTATTTAATTCATATTATTTATAGTCAGATAAATTATTTTCATTTTATTTTTAGTGACGTTATTTCTATTAATCTTACTTATGTTCCAATTATTTAATTCAGCTTGTTTATCTTCTTTATATTCTGATAATTTCTTCTCCATTTGTTTATATTCAGATTGTTTATTTTTATCTTATTTATTTATATTCAGATTATTAATATTCAGCTGGCGCCCCCCCACTGCCACCCCCATCTGAGGACAGGGACCTTGAGTCAGTGGCACAAGGAGGCTAGCTGCAAAAGCCCTCTTTATTTGGAGTATAAAATGGGGGGGAGGGGGAGAGCAGGAGCCCCCTGGGACATGGGGACAAGGGTTTGTCACCATGTGTTCCCTGGTGCTGAAGTCACAGTGGGGGAGCCCTGTGCCCCATGAGTGAGGGGCAGTGATTGCGGTTGGGGGCACACCCGGCCCCAGGATGGCATCACCCCAGGGCTGGTGTCACCCCTGGGCTGGGGTCACCTCTGGATTGGCATCACCCCTGGCCAATGTCACCCCCAGGCTGGCATTGACCCTGGGAAGTGTCACCCCTGGGCAGTGTCACCCTAGAGCTGGTGTCACCCCTGGGTTGCCATCACCGCTGTGGCCAGTGTCACCTCAGGGCTGGGGTCACCCCTGGGTTGGTATCACCCCCAGGCCCATGTCACCCCTGGTCTGGTGTCATGCTCCAGTCTGGCATCACCCCTGGGCCAATGTCACCCCCAAGCTGGTGTCACCCCTGAGTGGCAGTGGGTCCCCATGTGTGCTGGTGCCACAGCAGGGGTGCCTTGTCTGGGTCCAGGGGTTCCTCCAGCATTTGGGACAGTGGCACCCATCGAGGCACCCACCCTAATGAGGTCCTCCTGGTGCATCTGGTGTTCACTTGGGGACATCACCCTGCCACCAGCTGCCCCAATGAAGCTGGTCCCAAGTCCCAGCTGCCAGCATCATCCCATTGTCCTAGCCGCCACCCTGGAGACAGGACTGTGGGCACATTCAAACCCCACAGCATCCAGGGGTGAGGAAACCCAGGGTGGGGGTGACAGGTTGCCAATGCAGGGTGACAAACAAGCCAGGTGACACTGGGGTGGGGGGAGGTCAGTTCTTGAACATGTCGCACAGCAGCTTTTCCATGGGGGTGTTGCCAATGGTCCGGCGGAAGAAGAGCAGCTCCACACGCTCAGAGGAGATGAAGCGCAGCGCCGGGAGGAGCAGCAGCAGCTTCCCAAACCTGGGGGATGGAGCAGTGGCCATGGGTCGTATCCTCATCCCTGGTGTCAACCATAGGGACATGGGGATGGCAGTACCTGACAGGCTGCCCAGGGTAGTGAGAACGGTTGTGCTGGCCCAGCATCACCTGCGACTGGTCCTGCAGGTTCTCTACCTGCTCGGGGTCCTTCAGGCCGCGGGTCTCTGTGGGGACAAGGGGGTGATAGTGTGGGGTGGGGACACAGGGATAGACAGCAGCAGATGTTGGTGGGTCCCTCACCTGGTTTGAAGAGCACCACGGCCTTCATGCAGGCAAATTCAGTGGGGTCGACAGCCAACGTCTTGAAGCGGCTGAGGGTCTCCTGCAGCGCCCGGACGTCCAGGGTAGCCGGCAGCAGCTTACCGGGGGCTGGCTCGGGAACAGCCAGCAGTGGGCAGCTCTCCAGGGGCATGGACCACTGGATGGCACAGAGCAGGAATAGCTCACTCCACGCTTCCTCCAGCAGGATCACCTAGCGAAGGGGAGCCCCAGAAACCCCCGTCATCCCGCAAAGCCTCCAACACCTGAAGCCACCATGGTGGGTTGGGCTGAAGAGCATCTTCTGAGGGGCACCTCAAGACCCTGCAGTGAATGTTGTGGGGATGCTCCAGCCATCCCCATCCCACCAGTTGCCTGCATTTTTTGGGGTCCCCACTGCCCCATGGGGGAGTCCCCAATCCCACCTGGTCGCGGAAGGGTAGATTGGAGAAGACAGGCAGGTTTTTCGCCCATTTCACAGCCATGAAGAGGAGACGTGCCGAGGTCTCGTAGACGTTTTCAGAGCTGGCCACTGGGTATGGTGCCACCTGGTACTCGCCAGCCACCCGCTCCGGCTCGCTGCCCGTCACATCCACCGTCTCATCAGCTGCAAGGACAGAAGGAGATACTCATGGTCACCCCACTCTGGGGACAATCCCCTACCTGTCCCCTCTCCACCGGTGGCCACCCACCATCCTCAGGCTCCAGCTTGGCACAGGTCTCAGCTGTCATCAGGCTGGCCATGAAGCGATGGTTGGTGGGTGGCGTGGGTGCTCGGGGACCCGGGATGACAGTGACAGTGGCGCTGGGACCACGAGGAGCTGGGCAGGGGGTTGGGGGGACCTCACGAGTGGTGGCCACATGCTCAGAGGGCAGCTCAGCATCTAGCTCAATACTGTCCAGCCGGACCTGGGCTGTGCTGCGGGGCTGGCGCTCATTCTGCACAGCTGTGGAGACAAGATGGCATCAGCACTGGCCACTCTGCTGTCACTTCTGCCATTTGTCACCATGTGTGTCCCCACCCATCTTACCGTCCTTGTTCATGCCGGCTTGCAGGCACTTCTTCAGCCGGCAGGCCTGGCACTGGTTGCGGTGTGCCTTGTCCACCGGGCACAGCCCCGTCCCTGCCTGGCACCTATGGGGAGAGGTGGCACCTGGCTGCAGCCCCTGGTGTGGCCCCTGCCCCTGGGGGATCCTGTCCCCCAGGGGTGTCCTGCCCCCATGGGTGCTATGTCCTGGGGGTGCCTTGTCCTTCTTGGATGTCTTGTCCCCCATAATGGGTGCCCCACCACGATGGGCACCCTGTCCCCAATGGCTGCCCTGTCCCAATGAATGCCCTGTCCCCAGTGGGTGCCCTGTTCCTCCATGGGTTCACTGTCCCAGTGAATACCCTGCCTTGATGGGTGTCCTGGCCCCATGGGTGGCCTGGACCCCTCCCAGGTCCTTGCCCCATTGGGTGCCTGTCCCCTGGTCCCTGCCCTGCTGGGTGCCCAACCTCTGCATCCCTGCCCTGCTGGGGTGCCTGTCCCCCTAGTCCCTGCCCCACTGGGTGCCCATCCCCTGGGACCTTGTCCTGCTGGGTGCCCATACCCTGGGTCACTGCCCCACGGGGACTCCCCACCTGTAGATGAGCTTCCTGCGAACGCTGCGCTTGAAGAAGCCACTGCAACCATTGCAGGCATAGATGCCGTAGTGCTTCCCGCTGCTCGTATCCCCACACACCTTGCACAGCAGCACAGGGCTCAGCGCTTTGCCCGGGGCTGGGCTCAGCCCTGCAGGAGTGGAGCCACCACATTTAGTGTGACTTGAGACAATGTGATGTCCCTTGTCCCTCCTACCAATCCCCACTGCCCCCCCAGCACATGGGCAATGGAGAGGTTTCTACCTCCTCTGGTCCAGCCCAGGGATGTGGATGGGGACACCTCAGGGACTCCAGGGACTGCACACTGGGTTCAGCATCTCCTTATGCCCCAATGCCTGGGATGTTGTGTCTCATGGAACTTTTAGAAGGAGATGAAAAGTTTTCCCTAGGGATGGGGACACCAGGCATCCCAAAGAAGGACCGCAGCCAGGGACCAGAGGTGTCCTGGAGAAGAGCCACAGCTGGGGATACTGGGCATCCCAGCAAGGGGCTGTGGGCATCCCAGAGAAGGGTCACAGCAGGGGACTGTGGGGACCCTGGAGAAGGGCCAGGGACAATGGGCATCCAGGAGAGGGTTGTGGCTGGGGACTGCAGGTATTCCGCAGAAGGCAGAAGGCCATAGCTGGGGACCCCAGGGATCCTGGAGAAGAACCATGGTGGGGACCATGGGCATCATGGAGAGTGTTGGGGCTGGGGACTGCCAGGCATCCTGGTCCCTGAAGAACCACAATGGGGACCCTCAGCATCTTGGAGAAGGGTGACAGCTGAGGACCCTGGGCATCCAGGAGAAGGACCATGATGAGGACCCCAGGTACCCAAGATAAGGACCATGGTGTGGACCCCACCATCCTGCTGAAGGACTACAGTGGGGACCCAGGATATCTTGGAGAAGGACCATGATGGGGACCCCAGGTATTTTGGAGAAAGGCTGTTATGGGGATCCCAGGCATCTTGGAGAAGGACCACAATGGGTACCCCAGCCATTCCTGAGAAGGACCATGATGGGAATCCTGGATATCTTGGAGAAGGACTGCGATGGGGACCCCAACCATCCTGAAGAAAGACCCCATGGGTGACCGCGGTCCCACCGTGTCGCACCCGCTCAAGCAGAACACCACCTCTTACCCGTGGGGCTATCATCCAGCCCAGCGCTCACCACCGACCCCGCCGGCGACGCAGCCATCCTTTACCCGGCGTTCCTGATCTCTCCCTCTCCCCTCCCTCCGGCTGCCACCGTGGTGGGTGCCCCGAGGTCTGGCGAGGCTGTGGGTGCTCCAGCAGCTCTGCAGACAGCGGGGCTCTTGCCTTGCTCTCTTCAAGGCAGCTTAGTGGTGGGCGCTGTGTAAGCAGCCGCCTCTTTGTCACTCTCTTAATCTTTAGTGTCTGTGCGGGGGNATGAAGAATTAAAAAGGTGCTGAGCCCCAGCTCTGTAACCCTAAACCCTGTGACACCCAAGCCACCCCTGCCATGCGCCACCACAGGCTACTTTGGGGGTGTCACCCTACCACCACGTGTACCCCCCCCGACCCAGCATTGCAAGGCTGAGATTGCGGCAGAGGTGGGAGATGGGGCTTGGGGTAGGGACCCCCATATGTCCCCCCCTTGGGACCCACCGGGTCCTATAAGTGCATAAGCCCTTCGCTAAGGCGGTTAGAGGGGAATAACAAAAAGTGGTAGTTAAGGGGGGTAATTTCCCTGCCCTCAAGTAAGTAATTACCTGCCCTGATGGCAAAGGGAGGGGGGATGCTCGGTAGGTCCCCCCCAAAGTGGCTTAGCCCCAGTGGTCAGCACAGAGCACTCTCCATGCCTCAGTTTCCCCTCTGGGGGAGGCGCGGGGGCCTTCGGAGGCGTTGGGCTGGGGCTGCTGACACCGCAGCAGGTGGGGGCCAGGTGGCCCCCGGGGTTACGCAACCACCGCTAAACCCTCGTCGTGACAGAGCAGCACAATTTGGGATTTGAGAGCTTTAGCTGATAAACCCCCCTGCCCAGCTCAGGGGGATGGCGGGTGGCCACCATCACCCAGCTCAGGTTGTCCCCAAGGATGGGCCAGGCTGCAGCCAGGGGTCCCCAGCCCCCTGCATCCCTCCCGGGGGAGCAGCTCAACTTGCGGCCCCAGCGGTGTCCACTGCCGTCTGTGGCCCTGGAGGAGGCATCCCAGGGGACAGGCGCTGGCAGCAGGTCCCTGCTGAGGGCTGGTGGTAGTGACACCAGTGGATCTGGGGGCTGGGGGTCACCCCTCCATCACCCCTGTCAACTGCATGGTGCCATCATCCTGCCTGCTGTGTGCTCCATTCCCGCTGCCTGCATCGTGCCTCCAGCCCCGCTGCCTGCAGCATTACTCCATCCTCCTGCCTACAACCTCCTTCCATCCTCCTGCCTTCAGCATTGCTCCATGTTCCCTTGCCTGCAGCATTGCTCCAACCTTCCCTGCCTGCAGGATGCCTCTATCATCCTGCCTGCCTATAGCATGGCTCCACCACCCCTGTCTGCAGCATTGCACCATCCTGCCTGCCTGAAGCATTGCTCCATCCTTGCCTGCAGCATGGCTCCATCCCCCCTGCCTGCAGCACCCCTCCACCCTTGGGACCCCCATCCTCCCCGGGGTGCCCTGTCCCACCCTGCAGCCGCCAATCTCGTGGCAGGCCCCCTCCCTGACCCAGATCTCTGACAGCCACCATCTGCAGCAGCGGCCGCCCTCCTCCCTCAGCAGAATTATGACGCTGGGCTAATGCGGCAGGAGCAAGCTGTCACCTCGCCCTGCCCGTCCCTTGCCTGCAGCTTAGGTGCCTCCAGACCCTTCAGCAGACCTTCACCCATGGGCGAAACACCCCCCAGTGCCTCATCTGGGGGCACTGGGAGCACCCACACCCCAGGGTGCCAGCCCACTCATGGTGACACGGGGACCGGGGCACCCGCTGCTGGGGGACGCCAGGGAGTGGCCAGCATGGCGATACAGGCTGAGTCGGCTAATTTGCCCGTCCCCTCCCTACCATCAGGTAAAAGCCAGCTCTGGAGCTGGGATTTGGGAGGGGGATTAGCTGGGCCAGCCATCTGCTGCCAGCCAATCATCGTCACGCCCCGGAAAGCCAATAATTACAAAAATATAGTTTCCCACACTGTTTCTCCATTACACCCAGCTGGGTGCTGTCCCCAGGGTGGGATCCCCATGAAGCAGCACCCTGTCCCTCTCCCGGGGCTGAGCACCCTGTGAGCACCCAACCTAGGCACCCAGGGGGGCTCGACCCAGACTGTTTTCAGGGAGCACCCCAAGTAGGCCCAATGCCACAGCTAAGGGGCTGCGGGCAGCGGGGTGGGGGTGAAGGAGCAAACGTTAAAGCCCATGGTGGGGTCGTGACTCAGCTCAGTGACAGACGCCAGGGCAGATGCCATGGGATTACCCAGCCTAAAACCTTGGGATCTGAGCCCCTTCTCCCCCCAGCAGGCAGAGAGCATTTAATTACTAATTTACTAATTACCCAAAGATGCTGGTGATGGGCTTGAAACCTGTGGTCAGGAGCAGCCCCAAGGCTCTGGCCACCCTAATCCCACTGGCCGTGGGGAGCAGGCAGATGCACCCTGGCCAGGGGACAACTCGGCTAGGGACATTGGGTGACCCAGGGAGGCAGCACTGTCCTGGCAGCCCTGCTCCAGGCGGTGATGGCACAGGTTGGTGGGGGAATATGAGGGGACAGAGGGGACAAGGAGGTGATGGTGGGGACCAGGAAGAGACAATGGGGCCCAAGGGGAGATGGTGGGGACCAGGAGCAGACAATGGGGACCAAGATGGTGGGCACCAAGAGGAGACAACAATGATTGGGAGGGGGTGGTGGGGACCAGGAGGAGACAACAATGATTGGGAGGGGGTGGTGGGGACCAGGAGGAGACAACAATGATTGGGAGGGGGTGGTGGGGACCAGGAGGAGACAATGGGGACTAAGGGGAGATGATGGAGACCAAGGGGAGATGATGGGAATCAGGAGAAGACGTTGGGGACTGATGGAAGATGGTGCGAGACCAGGAGGGGATGATGAAGACCAACAGGAGCCAATGGGGATGAAGGGGAGATAACGGGGACCAGGAAAGGACAACAAGGATCAGGACAGGATGACGGGGACCAGGAGGAGGTGATGGGGACTGGAAGGGAATGATGAGGATCAGAAGGGAACAATGGGAACCTGGATGTTTTGATGTGGACCAGGAGACAATGATAGATGGTGGAGAGCAGGAGATGGTGGCAGGGACCAGGAGGGGACGACTGAGACCAGAACAGGACAATAGGCACCACATGGGGATGATGGGGACCAGGAGGGTGTGATGGGAGTGAGGAGGGGGCAATGGGATGCAGTAGGGGTGGATGGGGATCATGAGGGGATAGTGAGGGCTTGGATGGGATGATGTGGACCAGGAGGGGAAGATGGGGATCAGGAGGGAAGGATAGGGACTGGGAGGGCACAGTGGGGACCAGAAGGGGACAATGGTGACAAAGAGGGGCCATGGGAACCTAGAGGGATGATGAGGACCAAGAGATGATGATGGGGCCCAGGAGTTGCTAGTGAGCAGCAGGAGGGGATGGTGGAGACCAGGAGGGGACGTAAGGGACAAGAAGGGGGTATTGACAACTGGAGGTTACCTCAGGATGGGACAATGGGGACCAGGAGAGGATGGTGGGGATCAGGAGACGACAAGAACAATCAGAAGATCTGGGAGGGTACAAGATGGCTGTAGGATTGGAGATGGCTGAGAAGGGTTAATGCGGCCACCCAGTGCAGAGCCATGTCCAGGCCAGGCTCCGGTTTCAGCTGTAATTAGCTCTTGTTTATTGGAGGCTCCATGATAAATGATGCTGTGGATGTTGCCCGATGACAGAGGGTGACAGCTCTCATGTCACCTGCCCCAAGCCCTGCCAAAGCCTTCGCTGACCCCCTGGCGCAAGGATTAAAGTTTAATGTGGCTCTGGAGCTGACCCCAGGCATGCATTGCCCCAGGGACATGGGACTGGGGACAGGCTGGTGACCATCCCTTGGGCCACCTTCGGGTCTACAGGTGTTTTGGCACCAAGAGGTGTTTTGGCACCAGCCCAGTGGCTACTGGCTATCGGTGCATTGCGGCCATGGGGCCATTTCATGACTCCTTTGGTGTCACCCAAGGGGTTCGTTGTTGAAATGTCATACCAGGTTGTTTTTTTTCCCCCTGTGGGATGGGCTCTGTGCCATGGTGGGGCCGGTTGGTGTGGTCTGGGCACATTCCGGGGCACCCGCAGAGCCATGCACAGGTGCCAAAAGCTACCACAGTGCTCACTGGGGTGGGCTGAGGTCCTGTCTGACAGCCATCTTTGGAGCAGCAGCTGCTTGGGGACCACGGTGGAGTGAGGGGAACTTGGAGGCATCCCCAAGGCAAGAGAACCAGGTACAGCAGGAGCACCAGGGCTGGCACAGTGCCCAAGGCCACGGATTGGGTTTTGGCAGGGTGATGTGGCACTACAACTGTTTGGGGACAGAGAGGTCACCAAGGCGGGGCTGGGCACATGCCCGTGTCCCCAGCTCTCTGGACATCATGTTTTCTCCTTGCAGATGAACCTCTTCACCCAGGTAAAGGGGGAGCCAGTGGGGAGGGCACCCACACCCAGGTGGTCCCACCCCTACCTGTGGCACCTGGAGCCTATGGACCCTGCAGCTGGGACCTGCCCAGTGTTGAGTCTGGGGGGGCAGGGTGTCCTGGGAGGCTGCTCTGGGCTAGGGATGGGTGCTAGCAGGGATGGGAGCTGGCAAGGGTTGGTGCTAGCAGGGGATGGGTGCCAGCAGGGGATGGGTGTTAGAGCAGGGATGGGTGACAGCAGTGGTGGGTGCAAGCAGGGGTGGTCGCTAGCAGGGAATGGGTGCTAGCAGGAATGGGTACTAGCAGGAACGGGTGCCAGAAGGAATGGGTGCCAGAGGAATGGGTGCTAGCAGGGGATGGGTGCCAACAGGCATAGTTGCCAACAGGGGATGGGTGTTATCAGGGGATCGGTGCTGGCAGAGGCTTGGTCCCAGGCTCCCTCTGCCCTCTCTACCCACAGGTGAGCACCCTGGTGCAGAACCTGCGAGCCCCGGACAGGCCAATCCTTCAGCCCTGGCGCTGGCTGGGCTCCTGGGTGCGACAGGTTTGGGGGTACTGGCACAGGGACCTGGCCAGGGGCTCAGGCAGGGGATGGCAGTGGTCCAGGCAGGGGCTGCGCCATGCCACTGATGCCCTGGGTCCCATCTCCCCAGCGCCACTGGGTCTGATGCCAGGTGTTTGTCCCTCCAGGTGAGCAGCTCCAGGCAGGTAAGTGCCAGAGTCCCCTCTGCGCCCCACACCACCCGTCTCACCCCTGGCACAACAGGACCAAATCCTGCATACCCTGCCTTTTCTTCATCACCCATGGGTGCTCAGTGCCTGGAGGAGATGGCTCCTTCTCAGAGGGTTTCCTCCATCCATGGAGAGCCAAGCTGTTCCCAAGCCACCGGGGATGGGGGATGAGCCAGCGGGTCGGAATTGCTGCCGCTGTCCCCAGGACACCGGTGGCCCTGAAACATGGACGGGTCCTCAGGTGGTGGCTGGGGCAGCAAGCACGGTGACATTCTTTCTCTGCGAGGGGCTGCTGGGCCAGCACTTCGACGTGGTCCCTGATGGGGTGGCCTATCCCCAGCCTGGGGATCTCTTCCTCTTCCCACTGGCCTCGGGAGGCCCTGGCTGGTGGGGTGCCCACGCCGGCATCTACTGTGGTGATGGGGAGATCATCCACCTAGAAGGTGAGCCCCAGGAGGTGGTCATGGCATGAGGATGTCCTTGTAGAAGGGAGATGGGGTACAGCATCCTCTCCACCCCACAGGTAGCTCAGAAACATCCCCATCAGGAATCGTGGCCAAGCACAGCAAGAGCCACCTCCTGCGGACGCGGGGCCTGGCCAAGGTGCTGCGGAGGAAGGGAGGGCTGGATGCGGTTGCCCTGCAGCAGAGGATCCGGGCAGCCATGGACCAGGTGGTGGAGTATGACGCTGTCACCTGCAACTGCATCCACTTCGCCCTCACCCTGCTGGGCCTGGGCCAGCTCAACAGTGCCACACTGGGTGCCACCATCCCAGGGGACCCTGATGCCTGCTCTGGCCAAGCATCACCACAACCCATCTTCTATCCCAGGTGTCCCCAGCACTGCAGTGATGGAGGTGGTGATGTGCCTGGGGGACGTGCAGGGCTGGAGCATCCTTCCCTGGGGGACCAGCGTTGTGCTGGCAGCTGTGAAGTCCCTCTTGTGTGGCAATAAATGGTTGCATGGAGAGCCTATGCCAACCATGTTTGATTTGTACTTTTTTTGCTTTGCTTTCCTTTTCCCAGAAGCTGCCAGTAAGCAATGTCCCACCTTGGCACATCTCAAAGGGAGCAGCTGCTCTTCACTCCCCATGGTCCCCTAAGACAACCAGATACCTCTTTTGTTGCCATCATTTGATTTTGAGCATCAAAATAAATATTCCCTGGCTGATGGGTTAAAAGCTGGCCAAACGGCTGGACCAGGTCTGGTTGGAGGCCAGTCACTGGTGGTGT